>JBAMYA010000014.1:13800206-13811009 GCA_037176975.1 Arrhamphus sclerolepis | reverse complement strand
GAAACAGCCCGGAGTCTTTGACACGCCCACCACTCATTTACCCCCATGGAAGCCGAACAGCCTCAGAAGTGAGGAGTCGATTTAGCCTCATCAGCCTCCCAAGAACACTGCTCAAAGGTTTGGATGTGTGGCAAACTCAATGGGCCAAACTCGGCCCGCCACTTCATTTTATCTGGCTGCAAGTACGTGCAAAGGCAAGACTTCAAAACAAATAACGTTTGATTTGGTCCTAACATTAAAAATGGATTAACTAACGTGGAAAGCAGCTGGAGACCGCTGGGTGGCTGGTTTATGTCCAAAAGTTACGATTTAGCAAATGTTGGCAAAAAAATTTAACAAGAAGTAGTTTTAAAAAAGTATTTTTGGACAAAATTAGTGATTTTTGTAAGATTAAGTTTTGCTTATGAAGTTTTTAAAGCTGAATTTTTTTTCAACTACAGAAATTTTAGGTCAGAATGTTGCAAAAAGTTGGTATTTTCCAACAGAAATTGTAATCTTAAGTTGAAATGAAAATCAGTTTGTGACATTTGTGATTATTCAATGAAATGAGTTGTTGGGAAAAAAACCAAATCTGAGTCTTGCAAAATTAGAAATTTTACAAGATCTTTTACAAAAAAATTGTGATTTTTATAAGTAAGAAAATTTGGATTTTAGAACAGTTTTATGATAAAGGTTGCGGTTTTGTGAAATTTGTGATTTTTTTACAAAATTATTAATACTTTTTTAATAAAAAAAATTGTGATTTTGCAAAATTTGCAATTTTAAAACCAAATTAGCTTTTCTACAAACAATACATTAAAAGAAAATGCAATTATGCAAGAAAAAGTTGTGATTTTAGTTCAAAACTCTCAATTTTAAGAGGCTGTTGATAGTTGAATTGAGTATCACAGTTTTGTGATTGTATGGTAAAAAATGAAAAAAAATAAAGTCTCGATCTCACAAAATTTGCAATTTTACCACAAATCTTTTTCACAAAAAACGTCAAAACATTGGAATTCCAGAAAAATGTGTAATTTTACGAATTGTAATTGTTTGTCAAAATGTTGCTAAAAGTAATTTTCACACAAAACAAAGTTTTAGTCAAAGCCACGGATAATAATGAGACAAAGTCAGAGAATTACTAATATATTCACTTTTATTATTAAATTATACATCTATACAATAGATCCTTAATAAAACTGCAGCTATACAAATCATTAAGAAGTGACCACATATTACCCACTGCGATATAACCTAAACACTCAGAGGTATGTATTCGTTCACTGTTACAGGAAATCTGCACGCTATCACATCTTGAGGCGTACTTGTAGGACATGCACGGGGAGGGTCCGTTCATCCCTCCTCACCATGCTTGTCTCCTGTTTCTGCAGCTTCTGCTTCGTGTTGCTGGTGGAGCTCCAGCACATCTGTCCTTAAAGCTTCACAACTGTCTGTACACGCGTTTCTCCACGTTTCTGCTTTAATATCAGCCACAGATTCAGCTTAAACTTGATTTACTCTGAAGAGTTGAAACTGATGTTGACAAATCCTGCCAGACATTCACGCCGGTCACCTCACTTTTCAACTGGCATCATCTTCAGGTCACAACCTTCTTCAACCATCACAAGCAAAGATGTATAAAAAGCTAAGCAGTGTCACCCATGCTTTAATGTTTCTAAGGTGTGATGTGGATCCCAGGCCTCGCAGGACCCAATGCTGACTTTTTTTTTCCTTTTCTTTTTTTTTTTTTATTATAGTGTGCACGTATGCATTTTCTCTACCAGTGTAAGATTTATAAAAAGGATTCTGCTTGAGATACATAGAAAACATCACTTCACTCCGATGAAGGATAAAGAAACCCAGGCAGCAGGTCAGTCTTTTTTTTCTAGTTTGCAGAAAGCTCAGAGCTGCTGGTTTGTGCTCTGAAATTACAGACAAAATTAAACTTTTGTACAGCTGGACACTCACAGAAAGGCCCTCCTTCTGCTGCAGTGGCTCAAATACGCTCGCTGCTGGTTACTTTCCACTTAGTTCTTGCAAACAAAACCTTCCCATAACTGCTGCCTAATGAACAACAAAGATGCTGCGGCACTTCCAGATTATATATATAAATTACTGATGCTGCTGCTGACTGCCTGCAGAGTGTGTTTGTTCTGGATTCAAGTGAAGACGACATTTCTCTCCATTTATTTGTTATTTCTGCAGCCCCACCACATAATAAACAATTATCTTAGAGTTTTACTTCCCGCAGGTTCAGATGAGCTTTAAAAACCTGCAGAGTAACTGAGCCTCATTTATCAAACGCCCCCTCACACGGCGCAGACTGTTCCCCTGTACAGATTGGGATTTATCAGTGTTTTTGTGGATGAGAGTGTCAATGCAGAGATGCTATGATGCATTAAACACACGCGCGAAGGCCATACCATTAACATAAGTGCACCCGAGTAACTTTGGGGACGGTTTATGAAACCTGAAGTGGAGTTGAATTATGAAAGCACAAAGTAGGAACCACAATATACACTCAAGCCAGCACATAGCTGCTTTCAGGATTATACCCTGGGGAGGTTGGGAGTAAAAAAAAAAAAAAAAATTGGACTTTTCAGCACCATGGACAGCGATTCAGATCAGCATTAAAGCAATTACAATGAAAAATATCCTGAATGAATCATTAACTAATGTTTTTTCCTTTTTTTAATTTCATTAAATGACATTTCTGAGACCTGAATTTCTCATTCTGTGATTATTTTGCAGCTCATTTTATCACCACCACGAAAAATTTGAAGCATAACCCCAATTCCAAAAAAAGTCATGAATGTATGCTGGAAAAATTGAAAAGATTAAAAAAAGAATTAAAAAACAGAATTCCATGATTTTCAAATATCATAATCCCATGTTTTATTCAACCAGAGGACAGAAAGTATATGAGATGCTGAAAGTGAGACATTTGACCAGTAGCTGGAAAATAATGAGCTCATTTTGAATCTGATGATGGAAACACGTCTTCTGTTGGGACATGAGCAACAGAAAGCTGGAAAAGCTGGTGGTACTAAAGAAAACGCCTGCAGGAACATCTAAAACTAATCAGGTTGATTATCAGCGTCTCAGTTGCATCACTGGGTCAAAACAAAGAATCTTCTCTATGAGTCTCCATGATTCTCCAGCGAAAAAATGCACCTAAAACTGTGGAACAATTTCAGAATAGTGCTCCTCACTGGAAAGGTGCAAAGACTTCTGATCATCTACAGCACATAAAAAAAACACCCAAAACTGGCTATAATCAATACTAAATGCCTGAAAAAATCTCTGCATGGAACAAATGACTGTTTAAGAAGCTCGAGCTCTGAAGAAGAAGCCTTATGAGGACATGACACAGTGGTCTTTAAAATGGGTCACATCAGTGATAAAAGTAGCTTGTAGACAGCTGTAATGCAGAGTTCAGACTGTGGGAATTTTACAGTTTGTGGTGCAGTTGACTTAAATCACATTTCTAAAAGGGCTTCGAGTGATGACGAATTTGTCTATATGGACCATCTAAATGTGAATACGATCAATGTACAAGTTATTAGTGACTCCACGCATAGAACAGACGGCTGGCAGCAGCTGATTCATGTTTATGTAAATCTGTTTTTTTCGGGTTGGTTGTTTTTTTTTTTTGAGTGTACTCCATTTTCAGTTTTTGCCCGTCCATAGACATTTAGTACAGATCCAACGCTTAGTTTTATAAACAAGCACCCAGGTGTTGAGCTGACCTTTTACCAGCTGGAAACATCTGGAGCATGAATATAGTTAAAAAAAAAGAAAAAAGCACAAACCTCCAGCATCTGGTCTCCTCGGTTCCTGGACTGTTTTAAAGGAAGAGACTCTTTCTGAGACGTGGCTGTTGTCAAACTTAAAATGACCTTTTTAGGGGTTTTTCTTCTTCAGAAGGTGCATTTCCTCAGTTTCAACATTTGACGTGTTTCATGTGTTCTGTTGTGAATAAAATTCAGGGTTATTCGATTTGCAAATCACTGTATTGTTTTTATTTCTTTTTACTAATTGTGGTTATCAATAAGTATGAGCATATTTAGTTACCAGTTTTCATCCATTCCATGAGTTTATCCCAGTTTGCCATCAAATCAAAGGTGGGTTTAACCCGACACGCCCATCGTCTCACGTATTTGTGCAAGCATTTCTTTTATTCGGCATTGTCTGAAACATCATCCCAGAGGGCGCTACCTGTTCTCCCTTCAGCAGACTCAGCTCTCACTGCGTTTAATAAATGAGGCTCCACCCTCTGACGGGACTTTTTCAGCTTCGTCCTGAAGTCGAACAGAAACCGTCTCCTCTGAACTTCGGATCAGCAGTCGGTTCTTCTTCACTCCAACGAGGCTGCCTTGATGCATATCACATGAATAACTTCTAAAATGTTCAAATCATTAAAAAAAAACAAAAAAAACCCAACAACAAATCATATGCAAATTAGGCACTCGTACAGTTCAGGCAGTATTGTCCCCGGTCCTTCTCTAACAACCCCCACCACTGGAAAAACAAATGCAGCAGCAGCATATCTTACAGGCCTGACCCACATCTGCTGATCTGCACGCTTTCATGAGTCCCACTGCTCTGTGGGTAAATTCAGCGTTTGACTTCTGTGTTCAGAGTGGACGGCAGCGTCGCTCCCCACGCTCGTGTCCTTCTCTCAGCCCCTGCAGGACCTTCATCTTATGCTTTAGCCTACACATTTTTGCAATTACAGAAACCACAGCGGCTTGATTCTGACAATTTCACCAACACACCGAATACACTAACAGCTGCAAAGGTTCAGCCACTAGCTTGCAGAAGAAAGTTGAAAGAGTCTGAAGTGTCCCTGCGTTGCCTTCAGGGCACCGACATGGAGGTCCTGCAGCGCCGCGTCCACCTGTTAGTCTGTTAGAGAGAGGTAAGTCGGGGGCACAGGCTGCACGCCGGGCTCAGATGTAGTACTCCTTCACGCTGTCCCTGACAGAGTTGTGCAGATGCAGCTCAGTCCTGTACTCCGTGTACGTGTCGTGTCTGTGCTCGTCCTTCATCGTGCTGCCGCTGCTCCTCTGGGCGCGCCGCTGCTGGTAGAGGAGGCGGCTGATGACGGCCAGGGCGCAGACGGCGATGAAGACCACTGCCGTGACCACACCTGAGAGGACAGACGGGACGGGGGTGTCAGAGGAAGAGCAGCAAGAGGAGGACAGCAAGTTTTCAGGGGCGCTCGTCCCTCAAGATCACATTCATAAGGAGCCACTGCTCCTTTCCCACAGACGTGTTTTTCTTTGTTTGGTGTTTGATTAGAAGAGATTCTATATTAAACCCACGTCTATCCGCTAATTACACCGAACACATCATTAACTGCATATATTTGAATTAAACATGCTGCATCTGATCTAAAGCCCAGAGACAGAGTTAAAAATATAATCATCTGAAAAATCACATTTTTACTCTGGAAAACCGTGAAATTTCACAGATGAAGATAAAAAATGCAGATAGCTGCAAACATCAGACAGTGTGCAGGACCTTCAGATGTTCCAGTGTTGCAGGTTGAATAGAACCATCATACATAAATATGTTTATGGCACAGAAACAGGTTTGCAGCTGCACAGTTAGAGCTTGAATAAAAGTAGAGCTAAACATTTCAGAGATGCAGAGTGATGTGGAGTTTGAAGACCATGTGGAGAAGAGAACTACCTCAGATAAAGAAATCACTGACTGATGACATACTACTGTCTCATCTAGTGAATCTCAAATGACCCCCCCCCCAATAACTTTTATTAAACAGTGTTTCACTAATAAATATGGAGAATCAGGTCCAGCTGCTGATGTGCTTTTGATGTGTGCACATGATGAAATGTCATCATGAAAGCAAACATGTTGCCTCCTGACATCAAAAACACTTCCTAATTATTATTATTTTTCCTTTTTTTGTTAATATGACCAGAATATGAAGCTGTAATTTATCTTTGGTGTCAGTTGCTCCATGTAGATGATTGTGTTTTCAAGCCTTACAAAAGAATAAAATGAAACAAAAAAACCTGCTCCTTTTTTAGTGTTAAAGCAGAACATAGTTGAGCGATTTCATGTTAAAATATCAGTTTAATTTCATTTCAAGGAACACCTCCAGCTGTGCATTCACAGTCATCCTAGAAGGTTCATCAGCACATCTTCAACAAACCATTCACAATCTGAAAACGGCCACTTTGCTCCACGTTGTGGTCCACAGTTAGCCAAGAAATTGAGACACACTGCTCGAAAAATTGGAATTCTCTCAGCAGGTCCTTCTGGTTCCCTGAGACCTTTGGACATAGTTAATGAGCTCCAACGGAGGGTAGCTAATCAGATCAGTCTGTCTTTCCTCTGAGAGGGTTTAACGTGGCGATGACAGATCTGAGGCGTTGTAGTCTGGATGGTAGACGGCGGTCGTTTGCATCAGCTTTGGCATCAACAGTTAATTAAAGACTTGGACATCTGTGACAGTCTCTGAGTGATTGTGGTGGTCTTTTGAACATGGGGGCATTCATACTCCTCCACCACCTCCATTTCTTCCCACATGATGGAAATGCCGTTTGACACCCTGGACACACTCTGTTGAACGGCCTCCCCTCCAGCAGGAGGGGAGGCCGTTCAGGCCGATGTATAAATATATTTCTAGTGTTCTTTATCTCTTATTTTGATTCTGCATGCTCGTAATTATTTTTGCTTTATTCTATTTTATGATTACTTCCATTAAGCTGTGTGTTTGCACCACTACAACAAAACAGATTCCAATCTGTGAACATCTTCCTGAAATTCTGATTCTGATTCTAACTAAAAAGTGGGGAAAAGGGAAGTGATTCTTAAGTTTACTTTGACTTTTACCTCTTTGCTTTGGTAACAAAGCAGGATCCAGGATCCAGCACTCAGGTTTTGTGGTGGTGCTTTCACCCACCACGTGAAAGGTCCAGGTGTCACGAAGGGCATCCAGCATAGAACGTGTGCCAAATTATCCATGCAAGTAAGCATTAAATTTGTGGGAGGTGCATAAAGGGCAAGGGCAAAACCTTAAACTGGACACCTTGTGGTCCCTCTGACAGTATTTCATGAAGATCTATCATTCACTGCATGAGCAAGGGATTACTCTGGAACACCTATGCCAAGAAAATCATTAACCTTGTCCAGAGGTGGCACTGATGTCTCTGGGCTTGGAGGTACATCACACAGTGTACTGTGGTCAACAAACGAGCGTTCCTTATGTTTTTTTTATTTATTTAATTTTTTTGGAAGAAATGAACACCACATGACCAAAAACTAACAGATATGGTGCTCCCCTATTGGTTGATTAGCTGGCAGATCGTCGAGGCAGCGGTATGAGGTTCTATCCGTCTCAGTGGTAAAGATCATTTTTACTTCTGTGATCGCAGTATCATTACAGAAAAGTATGTTTCGATTGGACGGACAAAAGGTACAACATTGATTGGAATATGCTGAGGGCCTGAAATGCAAAAAAAAAAAAAAAAGATAAAGTTGATGAAAAAGACAGAAAACATGAAATATCTTGGATTTGCGCTGTCTGCAGGGAGTTAGCTCAGCTAAACTAAGTTGTTTTGTTTTTTTCTGGATGAAGCAACCATCCTCCGTTTGCAGCAGTTTTGGGTGAAGACATGACAAACATCTTTTCACAGCGTCTCATGAAAGCATCTGGCTGCTGCTGCACAATGTGAACGGGAAAATGACCTTCAATCAGAAGCGCAGGGAATCGTTTTCTTCTGTATCAATGCTCTGAAATCACTTTTGCAAGCCTCAAGCTTTGGAGAATTAATTCTAAATGGACGTTGTGGAGGACTCAGGGTTCAGACCCTCGGTATTCTTTGCTGCAGGAGGAGCAAACAAGCGAGGGGCTCCACATCCATTCTGAACATCTTTTTGAGCTCCAGCGCAGAGAATGTTTGACAGTTTCCCACAAATGTTGCTGTGCAAATCATCTTCAGGAACATGAAGCGAAGTTTAAAAAAAACCACCGCACGCAAGCAACGTGGTTCTGAAATAAAACAAGCTTCATGCTGATTTTGATTACTGTAATTTTGCCTTCATTTACTGCTGCATTCAAATGAAAATAATTTGACGTTTTGTGAGAAATGATTTGGATGAGAGCTGTGTGTGTGTGTGTGTTTGTGTGTGTGTGTGTGTGTGTGTGTGTGTGTGTGTGCGTGTGTGTGTGTGTGTGTGGTAAACAGTAACTGGGACTCAGCAGGTTGCCTGGAAACTGATCTGAAGAAACAGTGCTACACTCAACTGATTTCTAAAGCAGGAAATTACTTTATTTCAGCCAACTATACCAACTATATCCACTCTACACAGCAAATAAACCTGTCAGTTTTAATCACTTTCAAGTGCTTCTCTTGTGGGAGGGTGTGGTCTAAAACACCTCACATTAAGGAGTTTTATGACTGCCTTTTAGTAAAAGTCTATTTTCTCTCCATCTGACTGTTTTCATGCTCAGATATGGTGCCAGTGTTCCTGCTTGTTATCAGATTGGCACTATTCCAATTCATAAGTGCACTTCTGCACTCAGACATCTCAACACCACGCTCCGTTGGAGCTCATTGATTACGACCAAAAGTCTTGGGGAGCCAATCAGATCAGCGTATCAATGTGGAGTCTCTGAGATGGTTTAACGTGATGACGACAGAGACGTTGCAGCCTGGGTGCTAAACAGCTGTCGTTTGAATCAGCGACAGTTTAAGACTTGGACAGTCTGGTGTTCCTGGTTCCTGCTTAACGATTTTAACAGTCTAATGTACAACGTGAAATCAGTAGATAATTCATTTGCAGCATGTTCCACGATGTGACTGAACATACGTTGAATCGTGGCTATGACAGAAATAAATCTGATTGGATTTCAGGATCTAAACGCAGTGCCATCGCGTCATTGGCAGTTTGCTGCTAACGTGCTAATGCACATCTGTCCAGATGTGGCTCTGATGCTAGGGTTAACCACATATCACAACATCACCACATTGACTGTGTTCAACATCCAGTTTCCAGTTGGGAATCAGAGTCCTCTCATGTCCAACTGCTTCACTGAGCTGATGATGTGAGGATCTTTGTTGCTCTGCATGCTCCAGCACTCTTCCTGAGCAAAGTTTCCTTGCTGTTCGGGGTTTTAAAGGTGCCTTCTAAAAGCTGCATTTTTCAAACCTTGCCACAGATATCAACATGATGAAGATCGGGGCCCACAGAGGGCAGTTTAGGAGGCGTACAGTTCTGTTAATCAGCTGTTCTTGGTGCTTGTAACTGTGTGTTTTTTAGTTTTTATCCTGCTTCAGGACCGATGACCTACGGCCGAGCCTTCATTTCCTGCTGCAGGACAGGATGTTTTGCTCCAGAACACCTTAAAAGCTTTGAGACTTTATTGTGCTCTGCACAGATTCAAGGTCGCCTTGTCAAATTCAGCAAAGCAGCCTCAGAACAAAGCTGAGTTCACTCCACATTTCACACTAGCTGTGGTGTTATTATCTCTGAAAGCTCCATTTTTCAGTCTGTGGCCATCGAGCTGAGCTGATTTGCCAAAAATCTTTAGTTTTGTCTTGTCTGTCGAAAGGATATTTTTCAAGGAACTTCTGCAGCTTGTGCGCACCTTGCTTTTATGTATGTGCGTGTTTTCTTCCACGGAGCCCCCTGTGATGTACTTTGACCTTAAAGTTCAGCTTGAAAGTCTTGTTTGTTCTCCTTGGCTCGACCGCCCACACCAGCCGCGGTTCTTCTTGCAGCATGTCCTGGGAGCTTGACATCATAGACTGGACGTCTTAATAACATTTGCAGCTGAAGTCACACTTTCTCCTTTGTTCTTTTTTTCTTTTAACAAAGTTTAAAACTACTAATGTTTACATGAATGCCAAAACACATGTAAACAGCTTACCAACAATTTGTTCTCATGTTTTAATGAGTCTAATTATGCTTTACATGGACTGATAAAATATTGAATACATCTGTGACTTATATTAAGCTTAATCAATTAGTTTAAAACATGATAATTCACATCAGTGGTGTTAGTGGTATTAGTTTGGTTGCCCTGTGATCCCCAGGCCTGTAGTGACACTGAAACCCCCCAAAGTCAGAGGTTTACGTACACTTTCTTAGTATTTGGCATCGTTGTCTATAAACTGTATGACTTGGTCAAATGTTTTGGTTTTCCTTCCAGAAGATTCTCTCTAGTTTTCTGGAATTGTGGTCCATTCCTTCTGACAGAACTGGTGGAATTGGGTCAGGTTTGTAAGTCATCTCAATCACACGTTTTTTTCAGCTCTGAACACAGATGTTCTACAGGATAGAGATCAGGTCTCAACATAGAACATGGACTTTGTTGTCCTGAAGCCACTCTGGAACTAACTCAGTGGTTTGTTCAGAGTCACTGTCCCTTTAAGACCCATCTGTGTCCAAGCTTTAATTTCCTGGCTGATGTCTTGAGATGTTACTTCACTATTTCTACATGATGTTCTTTCCTCATGATGTCATCTGTTTTATGAAGTCCACCAGTCCCTCCTACAGCAGCACACCCCCACATCATGATGCTGCCACCCCTGTACTTTACAGTTGGGAAGATGTTCTCAGGCTTTTTCCTCCAAATGTAACAATGGTCATCATGGCCATTGTGAGTGGTCTTTCAGTCCATGTGGGTCCAGGACTGGTTTCACTCTCTTACCAGTTTCAGTGACATCTTCACGATGTGTTCAGTTTTATTTCTGGGGTTGAGGGGAACATTTACCACCAAAGCAGGTTCATCTCTGGGACACAGAACCGTCTCCTTCCTGACATCTATGATGGTGGACGTTCATGGTG
>JBAMYA010000014.1:13782858-13799642 GCA_037176975.1 Arrhamphus sclerolepis | reverse complement strand
TGTAGGCCGCATTTGAAGGACCCTTCGAATTGGGACAGCCTTCGGCACGTCGCTGTGATGTAATCGGCCTTCAAATGTAGCCTTCGAAGGATGCGACAGCTGGATTGGGACACAGCGGTTGAGTCCTACCATGATGATGCTGGGTCCTACCATGGTGATTCTGGGTCCTTCTGTGGTGATGTTGGGCCCTACCATGATGATGTTGGGTCGTACCATGATGATGCTGGGTTCTCTTGGTTTCCTACTACCCCAAAGATACAGTGTTTGATAGTACAACATTCTGCTTAGGTGTTATTTGTTATTTCGGCTGTAACAAAAGGCTGTGGTGGAATGTTAGGAGAGCTGTGCATAAGTGAGTTTCTGCAGAACACAATGAACACCAATGTAATAGACAGATCATGTCAGGAAACAGCTGCTTAACATTCTTGTCAGTAAATGTGCATCTTGAAGTAACTGAATCATGAGTTGTACAAACACTGCATCTGCATTCTGGCTGAGTTTTAGTTTTTAATAAATAAGAACATTTTGTAATATGGAATGTTGTTGTCCACCCTATGCTGTTCTTAATTAATTTTGAATACTCATAAAAGGTTGGATGTTTGTTTTTTTTTGTTTTGATGTGGAAACCTGAAACTAAAAGGGGATGTTATTTCTTTTTAAAAAACACAGCGAGTCTGTAACACCACATAGCTGTGTTTTATTGATCAGTATGCTCAAAGGAGCTATGCAACTGAACTTGTGGTCATGTTTAGAAGATGGTCAGGTCTTAACAGGTCAATAATATTTACTCAAGGTTTACGTGCTGGTCTTTCAAGGCTAGCATGTAAACTAGCAGAAGACATTTGTTCAGCTGAACTTGCATCATATGGCTCACACCTGAACTCACAAGGGAGAAAAACAGTTTAATCAAAGAATGCTGATGGCAGAGAACAGGAAGCACTGGATTGGATATCTGTTTTCTGGACAAAAATCTTCAGATAGCAGATGGGTTTACAGAATCCTCCAGGTAGACGTCAGATTAGAAATGAGCATTCATGTCTGTAGATTCCAGTAATCCTAATCAAGTCAAAAACGTTTGTCAAAAGAGACCAGCATCCCAGAATAAGCTGTTGGGAAAACAGCAGGCACTTCCAGAAGCCTCCAGTGGAATGAAGGTGGATGTACAGACCATCTGTTATGAGCTGATCAAGTCAACCATTGATGGACTGGAGTTTCTTGGTAAAAAGAAGCAAACAAAAAAATCAAATTTTAAAAAGCTTTCTCTTACAGTAGCATCCTTGAATACTTCAAAAAGCACCATCGTTCATCTGCCAAGGCAAGAGCTGAAGTGAAAGAATGTCATTGTTTGGTTTTCAGTGTCAAACTTTATCAAAATCTGTCATTATAAAACTTTTTGGGTTGTGGGTTTTAAGGAGCCATTGCACTTTGAAGAAGATCAAGATCACTTTACTTAAATTTCTGAAGAACTTTGCCAGCCTTGGTGGATGATATTGTGCCAGTTCAAAACAAAAGTAATCTCAAGACACTTCAAACAGAGAGTGGGAAAGGTCATTGCAGTCCAATTCAAAGCAGTCCAATTAATTCTGGTTGTACTGCAAATCAGTCAAATTTATTGTAATTCAACCATCTTGGGATGGTTGACCTTCATAACAACAAAACCCCCCTCAGGCTGAGCATGCCAGACGGGTTCTGTTGTCATGGCGATGTTTGGTCATAGACTGACCAAACAAGGAAACACCTCGAATCTCAAAACTCAGACTCCATGAATGGTCCAGATCAGATTATAGATTAAATTAACAGTTTGGACAAATTACTTTACTTTCTAATTATTACTTAAATAATTAAAACGCTTAAAGCAAAGAACTTATTCTGATGCCAGCAGCAAAAAACACACCTAAAACTTGAATCTGTTTTAAATGCAGCACTGAACAGCTGATTTTCAGTTTTGCTCTTCAGGACTTCCACCGACAGACCTGGGTGATGTTGGTTCAAATGTGGTTGATGGGGTTCTCCAATAAGCCCGACAGAGAGACTGGCCAAGAGACAGGTAGCAGAGCTGGAGGTGGCAGATGCAGCCTCCGTATGTTGTCTGCTAGATTGAGATGTTATAAGAAAAGAGACAGTGAATACACTGTTAGATGAGGATGCTGGAGATGGAGCTGCCAGGCGGGAGAACCAAAGAGATTTCTGGTGAACGAGAACGTGCAGTCGGTTGGTGCAGAAGACGGAGTGAGATGGAAACAGGAGAGCCACTGTGACAGCCCCTCAGGGGAAAAGCTGAAAGAGGAAGAGGAAGAAGAATGCTCCCATACATATTCATTAAATGCTGCAGGAAGCTTTTGGAGTTCCTCCACTCCTCTTCTAGCCATGACTGTTGCAGTCTATTGCCTTTAGCATGTGCTGGTCATGTGACCACACACTGCTGAATCTGAATATTTTCACTGAAACTCTTCATCGAGCTTTGGGGACTTATCAGGTGTTTCAGTTACATTAGAGCAGCAGTGTGAAACTGTGTTTCATCCTGGGCCACATCTTCACCATGGTTACGGTTAAAGGGCCGGTTATTCTTTACTTTCGATGATGTCAGATTTCCTGCTAGTTCCTGAACTCAGTTGTAAAAAAAGAAAAGAAAGAGTGCATCTTTGTTATAAAATCTCAAATTTGACAAAAATCCACTTTAATCACAAAAATGAGGCTTTGGAATTAAAATCACAAATATTTCTCAAATAGTTTCAACTAAAAAAACAGACTTTTTCTTTTCTTTTAAAAAAAGAAAATTTTGTTGTAAAATGGTCAATCGTGCAATATCATATCTTTTTTCATAAAAAAAATTGTCAGAACATCTCAAATTTCACAAAAATCATGAGCTTTATCATGAAATTGAGACTTTTGCGACTTTTCTTGTAAAATCACAAATTTAAAAAGTTTTGTAAAAAAAAAAAAAGAAAAACAAGACAAAAAAAAAGACAGATTTTGTTGCAAAATTGCTATATTTTTTTTTCACCAAGACTTATTATAGAATCACAAATGTCACAAATTGTTATTTAAAAGTAAATTTAAAAAATAATGAAATTACAATATCTTGTTGGAACATTTTGACATAAAATTATTTTACTGCTATTTTCAGTAACACTTGTAATAGTGTTTTGTGGTTTTTTTTTTTGTTGTTGTCTAAATTAAGGCATTTAAATAGCGTAATCATTAAATTATCCATAAACGTTAAACCAAAGCCTGTTTGAGACCAGGCCTTCTCTTTGACTTCTCACCAGTATATCAGGTGCGCCCCCTGAACCGGCTGATTCAGACCGCTTATACTTTATGCTAGAAAAAGGTCATCTAGAGGAAAGCACACGACAGTCTACATGAGGTTTTACTTCAACAAAGTTAAAAGCATCTGTGAAATTTCAGCCAGTGTTCCTACATTTGGTATTCTTACAACATCTGGGTGCCAGACCACTAAAACCACTTAGAAAAGGTCACAGGAAAATGTGGTTACAAAGGAACCTGACACCGCTTGGAAACCTTTAGCTGACCTTCAGTGGCTTATCTTGTCATCCTGCTGTAGTGTACTCCTCGAAAGGGCCAGGAGGTAAAACAATATAAGAGGAAAATTCCCTCAGCAATCAATGGTAAACTGATAATGAATAATTTAGGTTAAATGCATCTGTCCTGTCTGGATCAGCCGTGCTCTCAACCATCAGTCTATCTGGCTGGAAGGAGCAAAAACAAAACACCACAAAGAAAGAAAAAAAAGATGATGAACAACAACTCAGCTGATATCAGAGATAGTTTAGGGTTTAGGGCCACACCATCACCATGGTTACAGATAAAGGGGAGCTTGTTCTTTAATTTCTCTGTCAGCTATGTTCCTGCTAGTTCCTGGACTCAGATGAAAAAAGAAATAAAGAAGAAAGGAAGGAAGGAAAACAAAAAAAGAAAACTTTTCTGTCACAAAATCTCAAATTTCACAAAATTTGCAACTTTTTCATAAAGTTAAGGATTTTCTACTAAAATTACAATTTTTTTGTTGTATGAGAATATATTTTTTCATATAAAAGCTTTTTTCTGTAAAATATTACATCTTTTTTCATAAAAAAAAACAGGTCATTTTTGTCATAAAGTATAAAATTTCACAGAAATTGCAACCTTTATCATAAACTTGAGACTTCCACAAATAATGAAAAAAGTTGACTTTTCTTTTGTTTAAAAAAGGAGCTAAATTTAAATATGATGACTTTTTCACTAAAATTTCTTTTTTTTTGTTGGAAAATATCAACATTTTGAAACATTTTCACATAAAATTACAACAGCTGTAAAATTGTAAATTTTGTATAATTTCCTAAAATCACAAATTTTTGTTAGAAAAAAGTTCAAATAAAAAAAAAAAAAGAGTTTAGACAAAAATGAGCATTGTTTTGTTGTAAAATCTTTTTGCAAACACTTGTTAAATCCTGACTTTTTTTTGCTCTCCTCTTCAGTTATTCCACTTTTTCATGTCATCACTGAATCTGTCGCACTGCAGGTTTGATTTTGCTCTCATGGGCCAGACAGCATGAAGTGGTGGGCTGGATTCGGCCCGCAGGCCTCGAGTTTGACACCTGTGGTTTATTCTTCGGCCGCATGAGTTTACTGAGCACACAGACAACTAGACTCAGGAGATTCCCTTTGCACACAGCTTTTCTTCACTGCTTTAAGCCACAAATCCTGTTTATTTAGTTTACAACACAGCGGGAGAGAGAAAATGTGACCAAACAGACCTTTAAATATATTTACATACATTAATTTTTTTTTACTTGACACTTTTACCCAAAGCCACTTACAGATCGAGAAATGGAGTCAAACTGTGTGAAAAGAGACCTTGAGGTAGGTGTTAAGTGCTAAGTCAATAAAAGGGACTTGTAAGGGATAAAGTGCAAACAGAAAGGTGAACCTCGCAATAAGGGAATAAGGTGATGGTCAGGAATGCTGAGGGGAAGGTGAGTAATTTCAGAGGAGGTGTCTCTTCAAGGGATTCTTGAAGACAGAGAGGAATGCCTGTTGCTCTAAGAGTGGGGAGGATGTCTGGACTGGGCAATCCAGACGACGTCCCTGCAAGGAACGCAGTCATCAACTGGGAGTAAAAGCCATTAGGAAGGAGTGTACCAGTGTACCCAACATTCAAACTTAAGGCCCGCGGGAGACTTCTACCAAGCCACTTCATTTAATCCTACATTATCCAATAAAAAACAAAGTAATTTTAAGTTAAAAAAATTACATTTTTTCAACATTTGTGATTGTACAATAAAAAGTCCTGCTAGCTGGAAACAAAGCCTTGATCTTGGAAAATTTGCTTCATCTTTGATCCTCTGAGAACTTTGTGAAATTTGTGATTTTATGACAAAAATTCACAAGAAAAAATTCTTCAAGAAGATGTGATATTGTGAAATTCATCAAAACATGCATTTTTACAAAAAGAAAAATATGTATATATTTTTAAATTTCCAATTGTAGTGCAAAATGTCCAGATGCTATAGAGTCAATAGTGGCATTATTGCAGTACTGCAATCAGTGAAGGACAGCTGGTCAAAAATAACACTAGCCACCATTTAGACTCTGAACCTTTAGCCTCTTATTGAGTTTACATTTCAGGCTTGTTCTGGCTGCTTTAAAGGACTAATTATAATCATTGTAGTTTTTAGTGTTGTTGTATTCCATCATCTTTCTGAAAAGAGACACGTCGTCCTTGTCTGTCTAATGCTTGAATTTAATTCTTTATTGTTCTTATTTGTCGCACTTTCAGTAGTTTATTTCTTTTATGCAATATTTGAAGCTTTTTTCTTCAAAGGTTTTTCTGGCTCTAGTGGCCTTTATTGCAGAAAATCAGGACAGAGAAGAAGGGGAAAGACATGCAGCAAAGGATCGCAGGCCAGGAGTCGGACCTGTGACTGCTGCAGGAGGACTTGTAGCCTCAGTACCAGGGGTCTATTCAAATCGAACCATTTCAGTTTGTTCTCTTTGGTTCGGTACACAGCTGTGCACGGGTAACTTTCCAGAAATTGCATGTTTATATTCCACAGAGCCAACACTCTGATATTAAAATAGAGGAAAAGATAGTAATAGTGGTGTCTGTAGTCACACAGAGACACAGTCACACAAATTTCAGAAATAAATCTCGGGTGGAAGTGGGTGAATCTGGTATGACTGCGTTTGTATGGCAGCAGCTCGCTCGCTCGAGCTGATGTTTTTAGATTTAGCTGCTGCTATCGACTCAATGCAGCAACAGCCATCAGGAGAGCCAACCACCGTGGAGTGGACCTGGGTCTAGTTTCATTCAGCTCACTCTGTTCCCTTTTATGGAGTTTCTCCATAACCTGCTTTCTGAAACGGACCCCAGCAGAGTTTGACCAAGGAGCATTTTCTGCTCAGTGTTCATAATTTGCCACCTCCATCTCTCCGTCTCCGTTCTTCCCTGGGCTCCATTTCAGAAAGGAGGTCCAACATTATCAGAGTTTCGACGCAACCTACTTTCTGGGTTTGTTTCAGAAAACGTTGCCAAGTCTGTGTTTGGCACTTTGTTGTTTATTTATCTGATGACCTCAAACGGGACAGCAGGCTGGTCTCCGGAAAAAACAAAGAAACACAAAAAGCTACAGCCCCTGTTGTCCTGGAGGTGAACTGCACTCCTGGTGAAATCAATCAATCAACCAATCAATCAATCAATCACAAATCACATTTTAAAACAACCTCAGTTAACAGTTGATTTTATTTCCATTTTTGTTTTTGAGAATAATTTGGCTAAAATGTGTAAATGCTTGGTTTACAAATAAATCCGAACAAATCCAAATAAACAACAAGCAAATTTATGTTTTGCATTTTCGTTCCAGTACTGTAGCGAAACATACTTCAGAGGAGTTTGAAGTCTTTTTAACTGCTCCATGATGTTCAGTACATTCAGCAACATATCCTATCTTTTCAGTTTTGTGTTATTTGAAAAAGTCTGTAAAACAACAACAGGGCACCAGAGAGAGTTTACGACTTTGTCCATGTGATCATCTTGCATGTGGTGTACAGCTGGGACTTTTACTGGCTATTGTGCTGTAGGCTGTCAGACTGTACAGGAGCTGAACAGCTTCAGCCCGAGCATCTTTGCCTTCTAACCACAGGTCCTCCTCATCCAGGAGGTGGGACCAACTGTTGCTTCTCAAACTGCCTCTGCACACAATTGGTCAGTTGGTTCGCGCTGCAACCAATCAGGGCAACGAACAAAGAGACTCATGCAGCGTCAACAGGAAAGTGTTTTGGAAAAGAATTTGATGAGAGGTGTCAATGTGATGAAAATGGACTGGTATCGTTCTTGCAAGCAGAACTTTAGAATAACCTGTGTGCTCACACACTCAACCAGTATCTTTGAGAAACGTAACTTCGTTTTAACGTTAGACAGATGTACATAATTACGTTCAGATTACTTCTTGAATCAGAAGATGATCCAACATTTTCCACGAGACATGAGGGCAAGATCTCAGTCTATTAAGTAATATGTCTAGACTTTCATCTCTCCGTCACAGCAGTGGAGAAATTCCTGACTGTGCCTCCAAAGTGTTCTCGTACAGAGGAAGAAAACACTGAAATGCAAACATTTCTTGTCTTGGGGAAAATTAAGCCCCAAAAACAGAGAAATCATCCCTGAAAAATAAAGAATGTTCCGGGTAAACTGGTGGATAAACATGCCTGGAGTCGATCCTTGTTTCATTACTGAATTTGTATCAGAACTTGACATTTTAAAAGAGCAAACTGCATTAGGATGGTTTTTGGAGCTGTTCACACAGAGGAAAGCTGCTAACAGTTTAGGGAATTGGGGATTTGAGCCTTCGCATGTCCTTTGCTCACCTGAACGTAGAGGTTTTTGCCCACTCGGTGGATTCTGATTCGATGAAGACGCCCGTCTGCGAGGTTGATGAGGGTGGGACTGAACACATCTGGAGTCCTGTCTGTCTGAAGGTGATACCAGATCTGCAGACTCCCTAGACAGAGAGCATGAAAAGACATGAAGCATTACGGCACATCTCTGCAGAAACGTCCATCACAACCACTCATCTGTCACTGTGCTCACTGCAAAAACTTAAAAGCCTCATATATGAGTCTCTGACCGCAAACTGGATTTTACATAACCCATTACAAGCTTGATAACATGCACACATTTGACAACTCCTAGCTAAAATATTGAATGAGCTCTCTTGAGAATTCAATCAGCTGTTTTATTTTGGAGAAAAAGAGGATCTAATAAACGAGACAAAATGTTATTTCACAGCTAAACATTCTGGCTTTATAAAACATACAGTTTCTGAAAAGAATCAAAGAAAACTGTTGCAATTAATGGAATGAATATCAGCTTTGCAGAATAGAGCCTTGTCATGGTCCATTGTCCCCCCAAGTCCTCTAAAATCTTGTCCTGGCCATGCCACTGAGTTGATGCCTTTCTTTGAAGGTTTAAAAGCTTGTTGCTCTGCACAAAAAAGGCATGATCATTCTGAATAACGACTTTATGAACAGCAAACATCCTTCCTCAACCAGCTCTGCTGTTGGACTGGTGAGTCTCTTTTTTTTTCTTTCTACATCTTGTGTGTTAGTTTGGTTGAAATTAGGCTGCATTAGTAAAGTTTCTTGTTTGCTCACTGCTTCATAGTTTATTTTGTAATAGAAGTCAGGTAATAAGGCAACAATACCGGTTTACAATTGTAACAGACAATTGCAACCAGAGAGGGAACTAAAGAGCACGATCTTACTTGGTGTTGCATGAATGCAAAGTTTAGCAAAAACATTTTTGCAGGAAGACTCATCGTTGACCATGGACAGTCACAGGACCTGCACTCTTTCAATCAATCAATCAATCAATCACTCTTTCAATCAATCCATCACTCTTTCAATCAGTCACTCTTTCAATCAATCCATCAATCAATCAAAATCACTCTTTCAATCAATCAAACAATCAATCAATCAATCAATCAGTCACTCTCTCATTCACTCTTTCAATCGATCACTCTTTAAATCAGTCACTCTTTCAATCAATCAATCAATCAATCAATCAATCAATCAATCAATCAGTCACTCTCTCAGACAGTCACTCTTTCAATCAATCACTCTTTCAATCAATCAATCACTCTTTCAATCAATCAGTCACTCTCTCATTCAGTCACTCTTTCAATCAATCACTCTTTCAATCAATCAATCAATCAATCAATCAGTCACTCACTCTTTCAATCAATCACTCTTTCAGAATGACTGAAAAAAACGATTCAGACCAACTGAAACTGAAAACAGCTGTACACCTGAAAACAAAATCAATAATGGACCAACATTCATACACAAACACTCACAGAAATATTGTTTCCTAATTTTAGATGCATATTTTAGTTGCATCTAAAATTTCCATTCATTTGGATTCAGTACGTAAATAAGCAGAGTATTGGACACACACGCTGGTTCTTCAGCATTTGAAACTAATTAAATTTATTAATGATGAATACATACATCTCTCATTGTGTGTTCAGAACTCTTTGGGTTTATTAGTATTAATACATAAACATTATTCTTAATTATTTAATTTACATTTGACTGACAAACGTGTATCACGTTAAGTTTATCAGCCTGTTTATGATAAATCTATGTGATTCAAATCGATGGAAATTTTTATAAGCACCTGAAACTGAACCACAGAGGTACTTCTTACTTTTCTCTCCATTTTGTTCTGTAAATAGTGTCATTTTTCCCGTAGCTACATAATAGCAAGAAGCCCAGTGACTTTTTTGCACCTGACTGTGTTTTATGAATCCAGAATCATGTTTTCTTGCACCAAATAAACCAGAGAGATGAACATCCTCCAAGACTTCCTTTTTTTATTTTTATTTTTTTTGGCAAAGAATTTTAGTTTATCTGAGCTTCTTCACATATCTTTTGAGAGTCCACAAATATTTGTCTCATAGCTCATCACTTGAAAACTGAGCAGGTCAATATGTGCTCAGATTCACACAGACACATGCACACACACGTGCACACACACCATCGCTGTCAGATCAAAGAGTCAGAAAGCTATGCATCGTCAAGTGGAGCTGGGTCAATATTACAATTCCCTGTGTGCAAGCGAGGAGCTTTGTGTTGTGATTCATTTCAGACGGTGAGAGTGCTCCTCCAGATGAAGGTCACTGTGGATAACGTGTCTCCTCTGCCCTTCACTGTTTACAGAGACCAGGGGGACATGGACGTCCAGCTTTAACGCACCACAGTGGATTAGCTAAAAACTGCACATAGGTGCCGCACGTGTCACTCAGTGTTCCGCTCTCTGGCGTACGTACATCTCCAACGCTGTCAGCTTAATGCTCGGAGGCCTGACATGTGTCAGCGGCCGAGACGCCGCACTGACAGGCGTCACAAATATGACAATGTTGCCAGGACGTGATAGTTGAGTCCGAGAACAGTTGAGGCTTTTTTTTCCCCTCAATAACTCTTTTGCCGTTTTTGTTAAGAGATATGAGGACCGTGAGAAATCCAGTGAAGGCGGAGATGCAGAGGAGGAGCACGAGCACAGAGGTTACAGCTCTTCGTTTGCCCGTCAGCACAGAAAGTTGTGGGGGAGGCTTCAGCTTTACATTCATGCAAGCAGCGGGAAGACTGGCTCTGTCAAAATGCTCTTCTCTCATTTTTTTTCTCGTCTGTTGCACGCTTCACAGAAAAGTTTGTGTGGAATACCGTTTTAAACAATACCAAACCAGTATGCCCAGTAAAGAACTCAGTAGAAAGTGAAAGCCCCCCAGAACACAAAAATCTTCCTCTTTTTGGAAAAATAGTTGAGTTGGACTGCAAAAATCAGCTCATCGAATGGGATTTAATTCATGTGCTCACTTCAGGATCCATTTTGTATCCGTGCCAGTGGTATGCTGGTTGCTTTGGTTGATAACTGGAGTTCACTGGTATCTCAACCGTGTCCTTCAGCTTTGAGTGGGAATCTATTTTTCCACAAAAACCCCAGCCGCCTCCGAGTGAACCCGTAAAAGTGGACCAATTCACAGTCAAGGAAGCAATCTCCTCAGTAATTATGCAAGATCATTTGGTAACCATGGAAACACATCAGCCTCAGCCTGAGAGTACTTTCCGTTGAAAGAGAGAGAAAAAAAGAACGGTAGTGCGTTAAAACCACTTCCCAATTCAGGAAAATTACCCTGAAATGACTGTCCATGACAGACTAGAAGTAAACTGAATGTTCAGGAACCATTTAGAGTAAAAACCTGGTTTTGGTCTCCTGTGAAAGCTAACACACAAATACGTTTTCTTAAACGGACAGAATCCCTCTAGATGTTACTGGGGTTTTTTTATTATCTTTTTTTCTATGAACAGAAGCCCGTAGATGGAGCCTGGAAAACATGATCAGACCATAACCTCATGACCTTACGACGCAAAACCTTCCTGTTTAGGAGTTTATTCTGAAGGCCTCATGGTCTCCATCTACTGGGAACCAGCAGTCAATCACTCTGACCAATGACGTCTTTAGCTCAGACTTCATCTCTGTCTCTTCTCAGGCTTCCCTTGTGGTTGTACCTTCACTGTCAGCTTTGGGTAAAACAGTCTTGAGGTGACTTGCACGAGGTGCAACGGTGTGTTTGGGTTTTGGCAAACATGGCACAAACATTACTGCAAAAACAAGTCCGCTTTGGTCTCATCTCATTGTTCCAGAAGCCTTGTGAGCTGTTCAGATGTAGTTTTGTAAACCTTCACTGTTTTTCTCTTTATTTGCAAACAGAAGACTCTTTCCCCTTCCAAAAAAAACACTACTTAATTGTGTTAACGTTTGACATCCCAGACCTGATGGCTTGCCAGGGATGTAGAACCTCTTTGTCTCGGAATTGTTTTGTAATGTTTCAGACTGATGCAGAACAACAGTTTCTCCTCTGAGACCATCACTTATAGTATCTTTCCTTCTGGCACTGTGTTAACCCTGGAGGAGGTAGTTAAGAACCTAAACTCATCAACATGCTGTTCAGACACTTTACCAACCAACTTTTTAGAAACACTTTATTCATCTCCAGAAACAGACGTGCTGAACATCATCAATAGTATATTTCCCAGATCTCTGTACTATTGAAGCTCCTTCTGAAGAAGAGAAGCTTAGATCCTTCAGAATTAAAGAGATACAGGTCCATCTCTGATCTTCCTTTATTGGGAAAATTACTGATAAAGTTGCACTGAACTGTTCAACTGAACAATAAAAGATCTTTTAGACAGATTTCAGTCTGGATTTAGAAAACATCCCAGCTCTGAGACAGAACTGATGAAGGTCTGAAATTATATTTATCTGAACTCTGAAGCAGGTAAAACATCTGTTCTGGTGCTGCTGGATCTTAGTTCAGCCTTTGATGCTGCAGTGGCACTGTCAGACGAGGTGGCGCAAGGACTTGTGGGAGGTCATTTTTCCCTGAGACTTTTCGGTTGTCAGCTGTTTTATGTGTGGTTGTGCACTTTCCATGGTTCCGTAGTTCCATTTGTTGCTTGTTTTCGCCAGGCTGTGTTCTGTTTGTTGGCGCACCGTGACTGAGATGGGTGTAGTAGTTAATTATTGAATTTCCCTTCTGGGATAAATAAAGTATTTTTCATTTTTCATTCATTTTCATTTTCATTATACCCATCTGTGCTGTATGATCTGTTGAATGACTTGTAAACCTCTACATGCTTCCCCTTGTTCAGATCAGACGTAACAACAAGGTTGCTGATCACAGCTATGCAGATGACACTCAGATCTACTGGATCTTTCACCAAATGACTCTGGTCCATCAGACTCCCTCTGTCTCTGCTTGTTGTTAGATTACAAATCACTGAATAATCTGGGACCAGAATCCATCACTGATCATCTAGTAGAACATAAACCAGTAGAGCTCTGAGATCTTCAGGTAGCAGTCAGCTGGTAGAACTTCCAGGTAGGACCAAACATTTAGCTCCTCTGCTGGACATGGATGGAATAAACTTCCTCAGATGTTCTCCAACTCTAGACACATTTAAAGTTACACTGGAAGCTCTGCTGTTTTCCCATACCTTTTTTTCATCAAATTTTACTGCACTGTTTTTACTGTTCTTTGTTTTTAATCCTTTTTTCTGTCCAGTTACACATTTAATTTGTTATTGTTTTTTAAATAAAAAA
This sequence comes from Arrhamphus sclerolepis, assembly GCA_037176975.1. NCBI lineage: Eukaryota > Metazoa > Chordata > Actinopteri > Beloniformes > Hemiramphidae > Arrhamphus > Arrhamphus sclerolepis. The sequence continues at coordinate 13,786,480 of JBAMYA010000014.1, read as the reverse complement.
AAAAATCATCTTAATGCCTTTTGAAAGCACTTTGAGTTGCCTTTGTGTATCACATGTGCTATATAAATAAACTTGCCTTGCCTATGCAAACCATCACAATCTGTAATGTGTGAGAAGCACCACTGTGATGTGCTACTTCTGCCCGCCCACCACTGCCTGGTCCTGACCAGTGTGTGAGAGGAGATTTTGACCTCCTGTTGCAGAACCTGTGCCCGACTCTGACCCTGTTTTCAAGTTTATCGTATTCTGATTTTCCTTCCCTGAGACCCTCCTGTGCCTGACTCTGCACTGTTTTCTGGACCATGAAACATTGGATGGTGGTTGTGATAATATCTTTTCAGTGAGCATCTCTGAGGTCCTCAAGGACATGCGGTCTCAGCTCACCCTAACCCTGCAGAGACTGGATTCTTGGACCCTGTGAATCCCCGATTCCTGGTAAATCTCCTCTTTGTTTTCCCTGGTTCCCATCCAGTCAGAACACCAGTGCAACCAGGTCTAAGCAGGACCACTTCAACACTGTCTCATTGAGTTTTCTAATCTTTTGAAAACTTTCCCTTGTCTTGGCTGTGTGTTGGGTCCTGGCTCTTAAACTTGAATGTTACAGTAATAGCAAATGTTTGATGGTAATGAAATGTTCCTTCCAAGTGGAAAATGACTGATCCTTCAGCTTCAGTAGCATGGAGAGACACTTGAGAATGGAATTGAGAATGTGCAGAGCTCAGCATCAGTTGTACAAACTCCTCATCCTTCCCAAAGCGATTTGAGATTACTTCCTTCATCATTCTGTTACATTAATAATTATATTTGATAAGGAAGTCTACACAATCCTTCTCTAGGAATAATTTTTGAGTTTTAAATAAAGCATGATACTGTGTTAAAACAATTTCTCCTTAATTCTGTAGTAACCTTTGTTAGGATTTGATCAAATGTTTTAAATGTAAAGATTACACGTTTCTTGGGGTGGCCTCTCACATCCCTGTTTTTTTTTGCACAGGAACAGATAACTCAAAACATTGACAGGTTAACACGTCTTTCTCACAATCTGGTTTTACCAAATAAGGCAGAGGCTTACACACAGAACCCTCCTTTTTGGGTACAAAGATGAGAGAAGATCACTGTTTTGTGTTCACTTCCTCCTATCGCAAGTTGGTGTTGGTGAACCTCCGGCTGGAGAAATATTGTGCATGATGAATAAAGCTTAAATTGACATATAATTCTGTTCTCTGTTTCTTCTTTTGTTGCAGCAGATAAGAACACAGCAATTCTTAACACCTTCTTTAAACAAGATCCATGGCACCAGACAGCATACCTGGGTACTGTGATTTAGTAGAATGATTTCCACCTTGTCTTTACATCTAAAATTAGTTTGGGGCAATTGCTAAAGAGCTACATTAAAAATCTTCATGAGGACTGATGTTTTACTTTCATATATATATATATATATATGAATTAGAATATAATGAAAGTTGTAAAGAATGTACTCTTACTGTTGTGCATCTGCTCCTCTGTGAGGTCATTTTACTTTATTTTTTGCCGTATATGATGTCTTTATCCAACAACCACTGAGTGTATTCTTCTTTCCCAGTTCCCAATTGCACTTGTGAATCTGACCTTTGATGTTTAACCTATTTGCAAAGTAACCTGTCTGTAGCTTCTTCCCAACCAAATCCACATTTCCTGCATCATTCACAATTACTGCAACAACTGTGTTTAACACCAAGCTCATCTAGGTTGCTGGCAGTGTCTTCAGCTACAAATTAGCCTGTGTTTCATACGCTGCTTCTGTTTATAGGGCTTTGCCTATGATGCCCTGCTTCATATAAAGCAATGTCACTTTCAGGTAGTGAACATGAATTAGGATTATCCATTCTTCTCCTCTCATGGCTGCCTTCCAAGCCTTCTTCAGTTTAGATTTAAATGACCTTTTCAATCTGTTACCAGGTGGGGATAAGACGGTTGCTTAGGTTTTCCCTTAATGAGAGTTAATACTATTTATGTTCTTTGTCAATTTTCTACATATAATGTTAATTAAGTACGATGAATGAAGGATTATCAACATGCCACTTGACCAGCTCAGACCCTAGAGCTTTCACCGAGTATGGTGAAGTGGTTGATGGCACAAACAGAAGAAGAGGACTGAACAAGTGTGTTTGGAAGAGTTAACAGCAGAAAGCTACTGTCTAAATGCATAGAACATGCAAGCATAGGTTCACAAAGATGTATCTAAAATACACCAAGACTTTTGGAACAAAGTTCTATGGAAAAAAAAAAAACAAACAAACAAAAAAAAGACTAAAATGGAGCAATTTGACCTTAATGCTCAGAAGTTGAGCATTAAGCTTTAAGCTTAAGCAGGGCAGTGGTGGGATGATGTCTTGGTATTGTTTTTCAACCAGAGAACCCGGACATGTCACAGTCAACAAGCTGATTCTGAAGTTCTCTATATGACAAAGTGTAGCAAAAGTGAGAGTATCTGTCTGACAGCTACATCTTGATTGAAACTGAGTTATGTAACGGGACTATGGTTACGCCATCTAAATAACAAACTCAAGGTTTTGGAATGGTCTAGTCAAAGTCTGTATCTCAGTCTAATCAAAGTTTTGTGGCAAGACCTTGAGAAAGTTCTGGATAAAGAAATGCTTCCAAATCTCAATGAACTGAAGCAATGTTGCACAGAAGAATGGAACAAAAGTTCCCTACAACAATGTGAAAAGCTAAGAAATTCATGCAGTCAGGTAAATTTACAAGCTTTTGAATAATGGAACTTAACATTGCCTACTCATGCTTCTCCCCCCTTTTGATTTTATTTGCCCAAAAGATGCTGAGAATTATTCATCAGTGCTCTTCTAGAATGAGAAGCGTTGTTACCTGCTTATGTTGACAGTGAAATCTGACAGCAGCATGAAACGTAGCTCACAGCCTGACAAAGACGATTATAAAAAAATGTTTCTTTCACGTTATCTCTCCTAACTGTACTCAAGAGGTTACAATTACTTTATCACTCTTTTTCATCAGTTTTGTGTTTAGCCACTCACAATGAGACTTATTGAAAATGTATTGAAGTACTGAAAATGCTCCAGTGTGCTAGGAGCAGGCAGTCAAGACTCCCCCACAAAACTTTAAAAATTTTTTCTTTATTCTGGTGCATTTTAACGGGTTGTTAGAAATCTACTTTGACCTGACAGTAAATATTTAATAATAAATCTTCATTCAGGGAGTCCATAGATACATATGCCCATTTGTCACTAAATTTATTTTGACACAGTTTATCACAATTTATCATTATTTGAAAGACACCAACAATGACTTTTGGGGTGTGTTTTACCTTAATTATTTTATTCTTTTCTAATTTAACATAGATTGTAAGACAACATGCCTTTATGCCAATCAATGGTGACACTCATTGCCTCGTTATTGGCTTTATAAAATGGTATAACTGGAAAACAAATCCATGAAAATGTTGATGTTATTGTTGAATTTGAATGAAATAGACAATTTATCTGCAACACTGACTAGCAGGTAACTTTGCTAACCTTTACATAGAAAAAAATAATATTAATTAAAAAGGAGAAATAAACTGCCTTACTTTCTGTGATCTTTTTATGTCCATTGTGTCTAGAGA
>JBAMYA010000014.1:13756044-13773867 GCA_037176975.1 Arrhamphus sclerolepis | reverse complement strand
TACACATGTATATGTACACATACATATGTATATGAAAATGAGGTAAAGGTTAATTAGGGGACTTATTGGGGACTTCCTGTGAAGTGGTGATCCTCTCTCTCCTCCGCCTGATAAGTTACTCTGACACGCAGCTCCAGAGGCATAACATCATTGGAATCATGATATAAACAAGTGCTTAAAAGAAATATAGATGCGATGCAATTTGGAGCTGCACTTTAAAGAAATATTCCCTGCTTGGTTGGGGAAAGCTTAATTTAGAAGTTTCAGCATGCCTGAGCTCCTCCTCCATTGGCTGGCTTTATCAATTTCAAATAGATTTGAGATGAGCAGCTGGAGGAGACTGCGCAGTTCCACAAAGAAAGACTTTATTTAGTCAAACTGATTCTTTTCCTTCGGAGCATTACATCTATTTCATACCTGAGCTCATCAGACAGTCCTATCGGTTACTCAGAGAGTCATAAGAGAATCAGCGCTGAGCATGAGGAGCTTTTCAAATAGCACTAATAGATCAATAATGTTTAATAACATTTAAATCTAACTCACGTGTCAAACTCAAGGCTCCCACATCATTTCATGTGGCCCCCGTAAGGCCTTGAAGGGATTATGATTGTCTTAAAATAAGCGTATGCTGCTCCATAGCAGATATTCAAATTCATAATTTTGCAAAAGTCACTATTTTAAAAACAAAACAAACATTATTAATTTAAAAAGTCATAATTTTGTGTTTTAAAAAAGTTTGATTTTTACAATCAGAACATGTAATTCTACAAAAGTCATGATTTATAACAAAAGGTTAGGAACTTCATTCTAAAAAACTGACAAAAATTAACTTTTTATGACAAAGTTGTGATATAACCAAATCTGTAATTGTACAAAAAAATCATTTTTAATTAAGTTTCAAAAAAAAGTTTTAGAAAAATCAATGATTTTATAACACAAAGCTGAGCTAAAGTGCTACAAAATTAGAAATTTGTGACATAAAATCATAATTTTATATATTTTTTAAAAAGTCAGTTTTTCTAAATTTCAGGGTTTCTTTTGACAAAAACTTGTGATTTTACATCAAAAAAATAATCACAACGTCATGACATTTATGACATAATTTTATAACTTGGAAAAAAAAAATCAATACTTTATGACAAAAATATTAAATTTTACCACAAACTTTTGCTTCTGATAAAAAACTTTCCTGTTGGCTTGAGCACCTGAACCAAAACCCTTTATACGTATATATATTATATATTATATATATTATATTTGTGCATTTATACGGACTCTCAGTCACATCTGGCCCCGCTGATGTGGCCCCTGGCTGGAAATGAGTTTGAGATTCCTGCTTTGACCTGTTTAAATGATCATTAATGAAAACTTTCCGCCTTTTTCTTCAGTAATAAGAGAGAAACAGCGACGTCGATTTTCTTAAAGGTCTGACCTTCCCGCTCCAAATTTGAGCTATTTAGCGCTTTAATCAGCTGCAAACTGGCTGATCCCAATTACATGGCTGATCAATTAAAGCATCTCTGAAGAAGATGCTTCAATTACAAAATTCTGTTTGGGTTGATCAAAGCTTCCTGTCACATGACCTTTCTGAGATTACCTTCATAATTAACTTTGTTTTTGTTTTTTTTTCTTTTCTGATTAAAATGAAGCAGAGCCTTGATGTCCCATGAAAATGAAAATGTTTTCTGAGGCCCACGAGGGGATTATCACCTCCATCTGTCCCCTTACACATCTTATAAATTATTTTAAAGGCAAATGATCCATTAGCTGCATGAACTGCGACCTCCGTTGGAGATAATGTTATCTCTCAAGGTATATATCATTAAGGGGACACATTTAAATGTCAGAGTGGAGATGGCTGCAGCGGGGCTGTGACAGCGGCCACGCACTTTAACCGGGGCAGCAATGAAAAAACAATAAAGTAAATGAGTATTTTTTGAAAGTGGTGTCTTAGTGAGAGAACCTTGCATACATTAGCACAAGTCCGCAATGATGTATGTGCATTTAGAGAGCTTTAATCTCTGCCGGCTGCGGGGGAGATAAATCTATCTGATGTGATCGGGGAAGGAACAGGAAATAACCGGGACGTTCCATGTGAAGTCAAGCAGACGTTCTCACCACCATCCTTCATTTCTGTGATGAAACACTCAAACATGCGACGGAGAAATCCCAAATATTAGAGTCCCCAGGCACGATTTATCAATTTTATAGCCTCTTTTACAAAGAAGAAGAGGAGGACTGAATCGTGTGGCAAGTTTAGGAGTCTCATAAAAGTCCTTAGAGATACCGTATCCTGAAGAGACGCTCATATACGGACTGAAGTTCATAGATTTTCTTTTTCTTGTCATCTTGATTTCATTTGTTAATATGCACCAGTTTTCAGTTTTAAGCTTGTGACACATTCAACATTTTTGAACAAAGAGCTGTCCACTCTATCCTGACCCTTCAAGGGACAGTTTCTCTCATCACACTAACGTACGAATAACAATAAAATTATCCACCAGGGTGAGTTATCACGTCTGGGTCATTAAGAGCCCACGATAGTAATTTCATACGAGCGATGTCAGAAGATGACTTTGACGAACAGAGACTGGCAGAAGACCTCCACTTAAAATCATTAAAATGTCTAAAAGCAGTGCTCCTCAAAGAAGGGTTTGGGTGGGATTCTGCGTTCATCCCACTATGGCGCATAATATTATTAAAAACGAGGACAAATGAGGAGACTCATAATTCCTCACAACTGTGATTACAGCGAGAAACCTTTGTTAAGCATTATATTCACCAATGCTTCTTAAAACTTTAATGTGCATTTTTTTTAAAAAAGGAGTGTATTATGGACTGTGATTTTTGTAATCAAATCTGCATTTCTGTTTTTATTAATTTTTTTTAAAGTAAAGGCTGATGTGTGGAAAAGGAGCATCCAGACTGTTATCACCAACGAGTCCAAAAGCCAGGGTCACATATGCTTGTATCAGCTCATTTACAGTGATTAGCATTAATACAGAAAACTAACGACATATTTGTCCTTCATGATATCCAAGTATTTTTAAACGTTTTTTTCTTAATCCCACAATTTTGTATCCCTTTCTTTCACCCAGTGCTCACAACCTAATTTGTAGTCCTGGGCACTGCTTTCCCTCTGCCAACCCCGGGGGGGCCCTGCACTGAGCTCAAATCTCCTTCTTAACCTGGGGAGTGGGCAAACCCTTCCTTCCACCTGACGGGAGGCTGGATGTATCATGTGCAAGGATCACGTTATTCCAGGCATATTCTCGAGGCGCCCTGACTGGCACGGCGAGGCGGTTTGAAGTCCAGGACTGCTGCATGTTTTTGTGACTGTAGCTCACATTAGCTACCCAAGGGAACATGGGGAGAACATGCAAACTCCACACAGAAATGACCTCCTAGCTAGGTAAAAGGTAAAACCTCATCACAAAAGCACAGCTGAGGTAGAAGATGATATTGGCGCAACAAGTTAAAGCACATCGGAACTTTCTAAAAGCATTTTACCAGTAGTTCAGCTTATTACGAGACGAAATTTCATTTCTGCCAAAGTCTGAGCGCATTGCCTGCATTAGGACTACATAGGCCGGTGAGTGACAGGAAGACACGCCTCCCAGCTGCCAATCAAAGTGTTCAACTAGTTTTATTACTCATAAATGATTGTGCTAAAGAGAACAGTCTTACATGGTGATGCTTTAGAGCAACACCATGTAAGATTGTTCTCTTCAGCACCCTCTGGACAATCACTGCACAGCGTCTATAAAAATGAAATGAAATGAAATAAAATAAACCTGTGCTGTAAAAGTGCTTTGAGTGTTCAAGTTCATGTTTTTTTGTTTTTTTGTGGAGCATTAAAGGGAGCAGAGGGTGCTCTCTGACAGACATGATGTAATTGAGAGATTACTTACCCTGCCTTTAAAAGGGTTTATTATACAGTGACAACTGAGTCTCAAAATCAAATCAAATCAATCAAAACTTTTTTTTTTTGTCAAACCACACCCACAAAGACAAATACATAAAATAACTATTTCACTCCTGGAATTTCTGGAAAACACATAAAAATGAGAATGTGTCTTTTAGGTTCAGTTTTGTGTAATAAATCACGCCACTGAAGGTTTCCTTCATGGTGTGTCTAAGTTCAGTGTTTTGGCAGAAATTGACCTGAAGGACGGACCTTGGACCTTTAAACCATTCAGAGAGCAAGATGAACAATGTAAACACATGAATAATTCCATTTTTGCACCTCACAATAATAATTGGAGTTTCTCCAACGTATAGATTTACCTTTTGCCAGAAAAGAATAAAGGGCATGAAAATCTGAGGTAAGGACATTTTAATGACTGAACTGAGCAAAACTGATTTGGCCGTCACGCAGAATATTATCAGGCGAAACAAAAACACAGACAGAGAAAGAGCTTTTCTTTGGAGCCGCTCTGATCGATATGTCTGGTTTATAAATTAACACGGCGGGCCTATTTGAGAGGCTGCACTTCTTTGTTTTTTAATCTCATCGTCCTGATTTCCAGCAGCTGCTCTTACAAAAACAAAATGTCTCTGTTGTTCATCACCAGCAACAAACGGCAGATGGACCAAGTCAGCGACCGGCTGCTGAACGCGCTCTTTTATCATCAGTTACAGATCCGGATACACGAGCTGCTTCTCAGCTGAGCCTTCAGGCCTTTTCAGGTGAAGTCTGAAACTCTGATGCTCTGTTTCTCGAATAGGCTATTTATCCTATTTTTTTGGTCTAAATAGAAAAATAATCTAGTCAAGCATTTTTACATATGAAAAACAGTGTTACTTTAAAGGTCCCATAAATTGCATTAATTGACTGATTAAATTTGTGTTTGAGGGGATTTAACAGGGTATTAGGGTAAATAAGGGTTTTCATGTTGTCCCACCAGATGAAATCTCTGATCTCTGTGATGAGAAAAGGCTGCTTTATGTGTTCATTGATGACTAAGCCGGCTACATTCTGATTGGTTGTTGTCTGATGAATGAGCTGCGTGCCGATTGGTTGCTTTACCACGATGCTATGCTGGCAGAAGTATGAGACTGGATAGTTGGTCCAGCATTTACAGTGAAATATTTACATATACACTGGCTTTCTCCTCTAATTTGTATCAGTTTGGATAAGGAGTTATTTAAGTAATAGGTTTCAGTATGTAAAAATGAATAATACAGTGTGACATTTTAGAAAAGTCACCTGTGGTGTTCCACAAGGTTCTGTATTGGGACCCAAGTTATTTATATTATATGTAAATGATATTTGTTCAGCATTGAATGGTTTGAAATTTATTACATTTGCAGACGATACAAACCTATTTTGTTCAGGACCAGACATTAAAGTTTGGTAAAAAACAGTAGAAAAAGAGTTGATCGTGTTAAAAAAGTGGTTTGATACCAATACATTATTATTAAATAAAAAATAAAAATTTATGGTGTTTGGGGGTTGAAATTGAAAGAGTATATGAAACAGAATTTTTGGGAGTAATTATAGATCATAAACTCTGTGAAGCCACAAACAGATTATGTTAAACAGAAAATGTCTAAATCTATTGGTATTATTAACAAAACAAGAGATCTGTTGGACAAAAAATGTCTGCACATATTATGTTCTGCTCTGATGATGTCATACATGTTATATTGTGTTGAGTTTTGGGGGAACACATACAGAACTTATATAGACCCTATAGTTAAACTCCAGAAAAGAGTTATAAGAATAATAAATAAAGTTTTGTATCATGACAATACCAATAAATTATTTATAGTCATGTACATTAACATTTATAGATATTGTTTATTTAAAAACATTAGAAATATTATTTTGAGTAAATAAATAAAAGCCTTCCTATTTCTATTCAACTTTCTTTTTTGAATTAAGAGAAACAAATTATCATTTAAGAAGGCTGTGGGTTTTTGAAAAAGGTCACATGTGGACTAATGTTAAACACAGATGTGTTTCATTGTTGGGAGTCAAATTATGGGATGGACTGAGCGATGAACTGAAACTGTGTGCATCTCTGTTGAGTTTTAGGAAAATATTGAGAGGTAAAATAATTGAGGATTACGAGGCAAAATGATTAGAATATAATTTGACTAAACAGAGTCATTTAGGGGAATTTCTTTTCTTTTTTTCTTCTTTATTTTGTATTTGCTGATAGACTGGGTTGTCTTTTAGAGGTTCCAGGATGGACAAAAATGAGCTCCGGCTTCAGCCTGGTCCTCTTTCAGGTACAGAAAGTGGTGTTACTGTTTGAAACTGATCTGTGTAATTATGATAATGTTTGTCAGTTATAGATACAATAAACAAGAGGTATGTAATGTAGTGCAACCGAAATAAACAACTATTCTATTCTATTCTAGTTTCATGTAACTGGTGTGAATAGTCACATGACCAAGTCACATGACCAGGCCTCTTTACTTCCTAGCTGCACCTCTGGAAGGAGATGCCTCAAACTTGTACAAAAGGACAGAAGTAAAATACCTTAATTAACAGATTTAACTGAAATATTTTGTACTCGTATTCGTTAAAGGGTCTACTGCTGATGTATAATCACAATTACATGCCTGCATGAATCTGTCGATCACAAGAAGATTAAATTTAACAGTGAGACATAGTCATGGTGTCAAAGGTTTTTATTTTCCATACATTATCAGCGGTTTTGAATTTTCTGGACTTGAAAAACCTCAAAGTGACGCGTGCGACATCAGTCAGTCTACAGTTGATGCATTTGAAACTGTGATTTTCGTGTTATTTTTGTTTTTTTATGTAAATTGTGTCAAATTGAAGAAATTGTGTACAAATTGGACTAGGATAAGAGGATAAAACCTGCATTTTAATTAACAAAACCAACATGAAATAAAAAAGAATTATTCCATACTATGTGTCAGGAAAGATGGAAACGTATGCACATATTTTTTAAACTGGTTGAGCAAAGATATACGCATTTCTTTTTTTGAATAAGATTTTTTTCATGTAATAAACTGCTTGACTAGATTATTTTGCTTCTTAGACTCATTTTCTACATACAACGAGGCTTCTTAGAAATCAGTTTTTGTGGTGCGACTGCACCAGCGTCACACTCTTCTGTCTGCTCCTGACCTGCTCATGCAGGATCCCACTGACACAACTTTGGAGTTGAACTGTGCTCCTAATAAAGTCCTGCTGAGGTTGTGTGTTTGAGGAGTACTAGGAAAGCAGAATGAATGCTACACTTCCAGGAACAAAACCTCATCTGACTGCTGGTGACTCTGTTTTATCCTCACTGATACTCCGTCCACCTCTGCTCCTTCCACATTCATTTTACAGGGCGAGGCCGGACTCATCCGGCGGCCGAGCTTACCGACGAACAGCTGGCTGCTGAGTCGTAGGCGGAGGTGTCCGTCGGCCGGGGCCTCCAGGAAGCGGAGGGGCAGCTGGTCCACCTGCAGGGACGCCTCCTTCACGTTGCGTTCGGCCCTCACGTAGTGCCACTGCCTGTCGTTCAGGGGGAGGTGGGACTTCACGGAGAGGACAGCCGGACCGTTTCCCACATCAAAGGAGAAAGTCACCACTGAGGGAGCTGGGAGGCCCCCACATAGACACCCACACACACACACACACACACACACACACACACACACAGTCAGATCAGACTGAATGTGATATGAGCTTTTATATGTTCCTCTCCATCCTGCCTTTCTGATGCAACACGATACAATGCTGCTGAAAAGTTGATGAGCTCCGTGGATTTATGAGCACGCTCAGATGACAGCTTGTCAATATTTCACGATGAGTCGGATGCGAAAGTAAAGTAGAGTCCACTCTTAGCACAAAACACACGACAACAACTCCACATGGCTTCAAACGCATGAGTGACAGAGGAGCGTGTTTTAAAGCAGCAGTCTTCAGAAAACTCCTGTCTTTTCTGTGAATATGCATGCTCTTTACTTTCTTTCTTCTTTTACATGGCAGCTGTAAATATGAGAGTTTTTTTTCATTTTTCTTGTCATCTGGTGACTTCATTTAGCTTTGTAGGCCGATGACAGCGCGCCACTGCTGTCGGTGGCGCCACTGGGATTACATCACGCTGTGCAGGCCTGACAGGCTGCTTCTTTGGGAAATTGAACTGTCAACAGCAGCGCAGCCAGAGAAAAGCAAAGCCCATCGCTGATGGCTTTTGTTGACATTCTTATAGATGGACACTCTCCCGTGCAGTTTATGGTCTCATCATGCAGCACATTTCTCTTATTGTGGCGTGAACGTTCACTCACAGCTGAGCTCCACTCGGATGAAGTCCTTGAGGCCCTGGTTCTCCAGAAACACTCCCGAGGGCGTGCTGGTCTTGAAGTAAAAGGAAATATCAGAGGCCAGCTCTGCCTGCAGGGTGGGGAAGTACAGGTACGACGACTCCTGGTAGAAGGAGGCCGCGTTCCATATCGACTCTGGAAGGAAACAGAAGAGAGGAAGAAGAGGGGAGTGGAAACATGCATCCTTTTTCTCCCCTTAATGAGTTCCAGCAGCAGCACATCATGAGTAGGTACATTTCCACTAGCAGTTCTGGGTAAAACCATTTGACCAACTCTATGGGTCACATGACCACAGAGACTTTGAAGCCCATTTTTCTTCAAACCAAAAAGAGGCGGGACAAAGCTGTCAAAACCAACACCTGAGCCAGTGACTAGCTGTCAGTCCAGCACGCCAAATCAGGTCCATGCATCCGATTGGTCAGCTTTATTGCTCAATATAAATCTATGTAATGTGACATAAAACAGTTGGCACTTTTAACAAGGAGGTCACTGGGGATCTGCTCTGTTTTGAAGCCAGCACCCAGTGGTCAGTGGAGGAACTGCAACAAAACGTGATTCCTGAGTTTAACCCAGAAGTGTGATGGTTGCTGCTTGCTTAAAGCTAGTGGTCTGGAATTTTAACAGGGTCGACCTCTTCCTGAGTCCTTGACGGGACCGTTTTCATGTAAACTACTGTTCCAAACCACATGATGGCGGTAGCGCACCAATCTTGCTTTTTGTCAACTGCCCAAAAAGACAAGAAGACGACATTAGCAAAAATGCAGAAAGAAAAAGAAGAAAAACACAGTGCACGATGTCGGTGCTGAATGACATAATTTCCTGCCCACAGCATACCCAGCCAGAGAATCAACACCACCACCCCTGCACCAAAAGTTAAAAAAAATAAAAATGAGAGAAAGAAAACGTCCTTTCCTGATGACATGGATCTTATAGTCCAACATAACATCTCCAGTCTCTACTCTGCTGCTGTTTTTTTCTGACTGTGACCTCAACAGAAACCAACCATAAATTACTTCTGACCCGCTTCGTTTATGTAGTTGCATCTTTGACTGGCTCTGAATTCTGCCCCCAAGTGGAGAACTCTGATATTACGCATGTAGTATGGAAACAAGGAACGTTCACAACAGAACTGATTCTGTGTGCAAGCAGATGTGTTTGCATGAACGCACGTCAAACCACAAGCATATCCCAGGTCTATCAGGTACCACAGGGACGTTTTTCAGCCCCGCAGAGGTCCCTGAAAGCCTGGTAACAATCTGACCCCTGAAAAACTACCCCAGAACACCCACTGGTGGAAACACCCCTCGTCATGACCGTACAGCCTGGTCTCACAGAAAAACGTCACTGCAAAAACCAAACAAGAAAACTTTTGTGTCTGTGCTGATGAAAACCAGGAGACACCAGCATGCTGCAGACTGTTTTAAAGAAAGTCCCATGTTCTGCTCTCTCCTTTCATTTCTGCAGCAACTTTGCTGGAACATGTTCCAAAACACTGGAAGAATGACATCAGCAGCCAGCTGTGAGCTCTGCATGAGAGCAGAAGGAGTTTAAGTCTCCATCCGCTGGCAAACACAGCAGCTCGGGTCAAACACGCATCGCCTGAACATTGTTTGTCTCTAATCCGCTTCCATCTGCAACCAAATCTGGCTGAGCAGCTGGATCGAGGTGATCACCTACTGTCTCCATAACAACGCAGAGGGCCGATGTGGTAGACAGCCTGCGAGCCCGTCCTGTTGGTGTCTCCAATCACTATCTGGCTCATGGGTAGGTGGTCTTTGTACGAGAGGATTCCCGAGTCATTTGCCCTGTGAGACACACAAAAAACAGATGGATAAACAGTGATGCAGGTCCCTCAGGGCCTCGGTTCCTTTACGGGGATCTAAGTAAAGTCATCTTTTCTTCTCCATTAGCGCAGAATGCTCAGTAAACACTCTGAAAAGAGAGCAATCTATCACAGCGCTGACAAGCGCCTGTGGAAATGTGCTGAGAGTGGGGAAGCTGTGGAGTGGATCAACGTGCCGTAAACATCCAGAACTCCTGACGCACCGTGACTCACAAGTGTTTCTCTGCCCATTATGATGGCATTGAACATAATCGAGACCTAATGAAGGAGCGGTGATTAATCTTCTTTTTTTTATTTTTTCAGAGGAAATACTGGAATAAGAAAATCTGGGAGAAATCTTCACACACCAGAAGACGTTTTAGAGGCAAGCGAAGAGGCCACACAAATGCTGCAGAAGAGATTAATTAACTTCCCTTCGGTGAAAAAGAAAAAAGAAAAAAAGGGAAGCCGGCAACAGTCGGAGCTGCTTTTAGTTCTTAGTGAGATATTTTTGTTGAACAGCTCGTCAGAGGGATAACTAATGAGAAAAACAAAAGGTGGAAGAGCTGCACATACGTTGAACCACAGATCAGTCACGTAACGTTCCTGCTCCTGTTTCTTTAAGGCGACCACGTTCTTCTTTTCTGGGTTTTCTCACGTATCCTCATCACTGTTAGGATAACTTATCATGTGCTGTGGAGGCTGGAATCGTAGCACCGATGTGCTGGTATGCTGCTGCTACGTGTCATGTGCGTTTATGAGCCATTACCTTCACTAATCAATCAAAAAAAAAAAAGCTGGAGCTAAACCTGCTGATTCTCAGGATGAGCCTCCCCTGATGATTCCAGGTCTTTGCTGTTCAGAAATAATTACAGGCTTTTGAAGTTTTGCTGAGCGACTCCAGAGCAACCGCAGACGAAGATCAGGTGGCTGAAAATGAAGATAAAAAGGCTACTTAAGGCGACGCCGTCCGTAAGGCCTAATTTACTCTGATTGGTGTGAGAGTGAGTTAACTGAATTGTCCTGACCTGCCTACCGAGCAGTTACTGTACAAATGACAGCAGGGCCGTGATGAACACGTCAGTGGTCAGGATCATGTCTCCTTCTCTGATTGCAGGCGGGAGGAGCCGTCTGCTGAAGACTGGTCCCATTATGAGTGCTCACAGCCCCCCGCTGGTTGGGAAGAGTAACAATACATTTTGGGTTTGGTTCTCACATTTTGAGTTTTGATTTAAAATAAATTAAATGTCACAAGCCTGGACCAGAGGCAAAGATTTTCAGTGGGTCTAAAAAAGGCTGTAAGAAAAGAAATGAATGTATAAGACGTAACCTGGATGCCGATAGAAGATGTCTGTAGTTCTAGCAAACCGCATTTTTTATGAGAACATCTCAGTGTACAACCTGCCCTTGCTTGAACTTGGGTGCGATGCCCATGATGGTATGTGTAGATTGTACGATGGAGAGCCCTCTTGAATCGTAGCGTACGACAGATTCAGATGTCCAAGTGCATCACTAGCGTGCGGTGACTGAACAAACGACATGTGAAGATAAACCGCTCTGTTGAAGCTTTGATGGGAGTCAAAGATCATTTAAGAAAGAAGCGTCGGAAGAGAAGAACGTGGTCGTGGTCATGGTTACGGAGGAGGGCAGCTTGGGATTCTTAGTCTTACTAACGCCTCCTTTCAAGCTGCATTGTGACTGGCTGGTAAGTAGAGTCGCAGGGTTTCTGATGCTGTGGGAAAATGATACCAGGTAGACGGCTGGTGTTATGAAATAGGACAGCCGGTATCCCACATTAATACATGATGGGGATCTTCTGTCTTTTGCCCCAAAACAAAAAAAACAAAAACATGAGAGGATGAAACAAGGCAGCACCCAGGCTGCGTCATTGTGTCGTAAACGGTTAGCTGCATGGAGAAAAACGTCCAGTTTTCTGTAGAAAACGTTGTCATTCCTGAGTTCTTGCCAGAAACATCATTTTGTTTTCAGAAGTTATAACTGAGCGTTACAGGGAACCAAGGTGCTGAAGAATGCTACTGATTAGTGATGAGCACATCTTCCCTCTAAATGTTTTCCAGTAGATTAATGATGTTAAACAATAATTTGTGATTTCTTTCAAACAAGAGTAGACTCGCTCCTTGTTCTCCTTCTGTCAACTGTTTTCACAACATTAAGCAGATGGATGGAATTTCTTCTTTTTTTTCATATCAAGATTTTCTGATCCTAGAAGAAAACATGGATTTCCTTGTGAATCGGCGTCTTTCTGCGCTGCGTACCATGTGTCTGCGTCGGCATCGCAGTTGCAGAAGTGGTTCATGTCCATGCAGCTGTCCTCCAGGCTGCAGGAGCACTGCTGGACTCCAGGCAGGAAGCCTCCCCAGTAGCTCCTCCGCTCTCCTTCCCGGTCCAGCCACCAGGACAGCGGGCTGCCGTCTGCAACACAAAGTCATTGACACCGGCAGAATCAGCCGAAATCTGACCAACACGCGCAGGTTTCCCATCTAGCATTTAATCCCATGCTATCTTGACTTCAGACAAAACTATATAACCATTTTTCACAATGCCAATATTTATTCAACAAAAACTTAAAGAAGAAGAAACATCTTGTGGTCGATACTAAGTCCCCTCATCACCCCTTGATGAACCGATAATCTGCAGGGATGCAGACTGCCATCAAAGCAGATTTGTTTTTGGCAGTTTACTGATCTGGACTGTTCAGATGTTTACTAACACAATATTAAAAGGGAAAGACACAGGCAATGATTTTAGAGAAAGCAATTGTTGCCGCACATCAATCTAGAAAGGATAATTAATAAACAACAACAAAATGTTCCAAACAGTCTGGAGTTCATTACTCTACAGTGAGGAAGATCGGTCCTAGTGGTTTTCCTAGAAATACAAAAGTTTTATCTCAGACTCTACAAGTCTTACGGAGCTTGATACCATCACGGTCCATGACAGTAGGGTGATAGATTGGACCCACACCTGGACAGATTTTTTTTTTTTTTTGGTGGGATTTGCAGGTTTTTGTTTTGTCCTGGTTCCCGTCTTGCTTTGGATCTTGCTTTTCTGTTTGGATTTGGAAAGTCACTGCCTTCACCTTCATAAAGGACTTTTCCTTGGATGACTCCTGCTTCCTGCATTCGGGTTTACACCACCGCCCCGTTTCATGACACCCTCATCAATGTGTGGTATTGATTGGCTCCTGTTTTGGGTAATTTTAATGAGATTCAGGTAGCGAGACGGAGCTGCTGAGCAAACTACCATCACAGCACAATTAGAAGAACACAGAGGAAGTATGGTGTGCTGGAACTGCTACCTCATCTGTCGAAAACAAACTTGGAAGCACAAATGGAATTTGCAGAATTGCTTCTACACAAACTACAAAACCGCTGGAACAATGTCCTATGGACAAGGGACCAGCTAGGAGTTGTTTGGCCTTATTACCAAGCATCATACTTAGTAAAAATGCAGCGTTTCAGTAAATGTCACACCAGCTGTGAAGCCCAGCAGTGGAGGGGTAATGATTTTTAGAATTGTTTTTTTGTTAGCTTTTTCTTTTTTTGCAGCCACAGGATGCTAGTTCACTCAATGACCTTGTATGACCTTGTGATTGAGTGGACCGTGAACTTCTGTAGATGGTATTTCAGGGGACTTTATGGGCTTTAGAAAAATACAACAACCATAAAAACACGGATGAAGACAAAAAGGTCATTCCTTGCCCGTATAATAGTTCATTTCAACATACGCAGTATTAGCCACATTTTTTTTCACACTATAGTCAGCTGACAGAAATGCCTTTGCCGAGCTATGAAGTCATAACTCATCACACACCGTAGGAGCACATGTGGTCGTCCTCCAATCATCCATCACGTAACAGTAGCCTTCATTTCAAAGAGGCCCACTAGCAGAGAAAAGCCCATTAAGCTACATGTCACAATACATAATCAGGTGTCACAGGCTTCAGAGCTCTCCTCCTGCAGACATTATAGCTCCATTAAACAAAGCTTTTCATACAGATGCACGTCATGCCCAGGTCTGAAGCGGCAGCGGATTACCTGTCTCTACTTGTATGTGAACGCCGAACACTTTTTAGTGTCATTCATCCGAAATTGCAAGACAAATGTGTGCGCAGTGGTGGAGCTGCAACAGCTACAATAACACACAGCACTGGCGGCGGCATTTGCATAACAAAGGCTCCGTCCCTGTCCTCGCATGCATACTCCCCTTACACTTCTGCTTTGCTTTCGAACAGCATTCACCCTGCAAACAGGTCCACAAATAAGAAAAGGCAGCAATCAATAGTTCCTGTAGGGGAGGTCACCCTCTCCCTCAAATTGGCTCATATTGACACAACTTATTCTCGTCAAGAAAGCAAATGCATCTTCCTGTTCCACTGAAGCGTGACGCTCCACAAGCAGCCGCAACACAACAGAGGTGAGGATGCACAGCCGAGGTGCTGCAGGAGTGATGCTCTCATTTTCAAATGGCAATAAAAAGAAATTGCTTTGCCCACAAGAAAGTCACAATTACATATATTTAACCTCCAGAGGAAGCAGAGCTGCTTCTCCTCAGAGACTTAAAATGCATCAAAAACACAGCCGTGCTTCTTTATTTCAGAAAAATATGGCTAGTTGAACAGGCCAACATCATCCTCCGGCTGTGTGACCCCATTTTACTGAAAGATGCCGTAACAGCAAACAGTTTTATAAACTCACTGCCGTCTAGGGACGTTATCTCATATAAACTACAATGACAGTGTTTCTCGGTGCCTCTAAACCGACGTGAACTCTGTTTCTTAGGAATGGCTGGCTATTACCGTGGCTTCTCTTGTAACTTTGCAGATGTTGTTTCTCCTCTCACCACTTTGACAAGAACTAACAGAGCTTTTCTTTGGTCGATCGAACGTCAAAAGACTTTTAAATCTGTGAAAGCCCTCCTGTCCTGGCAGCTGCTGACTTCGAACGTCCTTTCAAACTGGAAGTGGGTGTTCGTGCATTTGGTACCAGGGCAGGTCTGCTCCAGCAGGACTCTCATTGGACCGAGCATTTCATTTGTTGTGTTTTTTTCCTCAAAAAGCTGAATCCACATCAGATGCAGAACAGCACCGTTGGAGACAGAAACCCTTTGTAGATCCAGTCCACTATGACTTTGTTTGTTTTGGGCTTTTTGCCCAAATGTGCAGTTTGAACCAGAGACTTTGAGGTCATCACTGCTGCTGCAAGATTTCAGCTTGGAAATATATTGGAGGATGCTCCTTCTCATGCATCTTCTGTTCCTAGTATGAAACTTCCTGGAGGGAGATGTTTTCTTTGTTTTCTTAAGTATTTTTTCTCCTGTTTATTTTATTCTGGGAAGTAAAAGTGAGCTTTTGTCATTTTTTAATCATCCTTTTGGTTTGCCAGGACATTTTGGTGGTAACACTTTACAATGTGGTACAAAAAATGCTTAATTACTTATTTATTAATTAATTATCAGGGGGAAAAAATGAAGAACTCACCACCTCTTAATTTCTGATTAGTTACTCTACTTTTGATGACTTGACCATTAAAATAAGCGTTACTTTCCTTAACGATGGGCTCACAATGTACAAATTTTACAGTCTTATACGATTAATTAAAGTCAAAACGCAGTCAAATTTGGTGATTAAGTGGTTAGTTCACGGTTTGTTTTCTGATAATTAAGTGTTAATTAAGCAGCATTTTGTGTACCGTATTGTAAAGTTTTACCGCTTTGTTTGCAATTCTGGCATTTTCACTTCAAGGTTTTTTTTTAGCTTGGCATTTTTGTCACCTCCTGATCTGAATCTCATCACTTTATTTTACTCGCTCCTGGATTTTTGTATTTTGGGTTTGGGGCTCGGGAGAATGAGATGTGTATTTCTGTATGTTGTTACTAGACAACACATGTAAACAGCAATTTAAAAATATATATATAAAAGACACCCAAGAATGTATCAACACTGGAGAAAAATATTCCTGAAAAGAAAAAGAAAATATGAAAATAACAAGCAAGAGTGAAGGAGGACACCAGCAATTATCCTGCTGTTTCTTTTTTGCCGTCATGTTAAAAGCCACAGTCACCTCCAAGCAAACTTGTCTCGTTACGGCTGTTAAATAAAGAAAAAGAACAACGAGCGAGCTTTAAAAACAGGCAACGTTTGAGCACAACTAAAAGGAAACAACATTCTTGAGCAGCGTGTTTGAAGTGAACAGCTACGACAGGTAAGACATGTTTTACAGATAAACTCCAACAACTGCAGGTGAACTTCAGACGTTTGTGACGCGCGCCTGCATCTGTAATCCCAGCGGGCTCCTTTGAACAGCTGCAGCTCATTTTTATTTCCCCGCGAATTAGCATGATGAGTGCCATTTTGTCAGGAAAAATCTCAGAATACGCTGCAGAACATGTTGGCTGCCATCAAAAGGGACACTGTTTGTAGCACTAACTCAGGAAAGTGAAGTACAAAGAGACGTTTCACTTTTTCCACAGGAGATGTTCCCACAGCAAAGACGACCATTAAAAAAAAGTGTTTTAAAATATGCTGTTTTCAGCCTCTCTTTGATGTCTGATGCGATAATGAACTTGTTTATTTGCACATACGTGCCGCAGAGGGAGATGCAGAATCTGGGACTTCATGAATGTTTCATGATTTAAGAGCAAATGTTTAGATGTTTGGGACCAAAGGTGCCAGAGCAGTTCCGGATGAATGCGTACAAAAGAGGCCGCAGACAGTCTCAGTAGTTATTGTTGCAAAACAACAAGAGCAAAGAGAGTTGTTAAGGGGGAGTTCTCAAAGCGACGTTGCTGGAAGTCAAAAGTACAACCTGAACTCTAAAGCCACGTGTTTCAAACTTTTTCTTCTTCATTTTGAATGAAACCCTCTTTTGGATGGTGCTGCCTCTGCAGAATATAGGAGTTCAATATCCGCTAATCGACCAATATGGGTATAGAGTGTATGTGCCGCATTCATTATTAAGATGAAAACATTATAAATGAGATTAGAGTTATTCCTCTGCTCCCACGTTTAAAGTCTAAAATCTGCTCTGCTCCACTTCATCTGTGTTTCACTGCTGCTTCTATTAAAGACCTGGGGCCTCATTTATAAAACTGTACATACAGTCTTTACTAAAATTTTGCATGCGCTAAAAGCCTGAAATGATGTGTGGCAAAAGAAAAGCAAATCAGATTCATAAAACTGTGCGTACACACACTTGAAAGCAGTTTCCTTTTAGAAATCACAGTCCATCTCAGAGTTTGTGCAGGTGGATTCGCGTATCCCTCCCTCAACACACCCACATTCTACCATAAATGATCAATACGAAGCAGCTCATGAATGTTTTTGCATATAAACCAGACGCCAGGCATCACGTCAGCTCCTGTCTGCTTGCTCTGTGTGGAGACAGACCACTGGGACACTAAACTGGTCAGAACCACGACTGAGTCACAAATAACTCGTGCACATTTTTACAGTTCATGTGGACAACTTCATCCTCACTCTGAGACTTTTTTGCAACGTGACTACAGTCAACTGCAGGGATTACGTTTGTGAAACTCACTATTGCTGTAAATGGCCTACACTGCAAAAACTGATTTCTAAGAAAGGAAAAAAATACTTGTTTTAAGACAAATGGTCTTGTTTTAAAAGCATATATCTCATTTAAGAATTCTAGCCAAGCATTATTTTCTTACCCCATTGGCAGATT
>JBAMYA010000014.1:13736310-13751303 GCA_037176975.1 Arrhamphus sclerolepis | reverse complement strand
TATATGAGTTTATCAGTTATATGCTGCTATATACGTGATTTGACTGCATTGCTTTTCTTTATACACTAATGTGAGCCAATCAGGGAGCTCAAAATATATCAGTCTTGTAATTTGAGTACATCTTGGTGGGTTGCACACAGTTTTTGGGTTTGAAGCCGGTTGGCAACACTGCATACGCTGCAAAGTTTGTGCGCTGCAGTTGTATTCAGAGGAAAGATGACGCTCATTCATTGAAGTGAGATATTATAGGTTTTTTAATATTTATTCCTCATGTAGAGCGCCTGAAGCCACCTCATGGCAATTATTAAAGAAGCTCCAGCATGTTAATTTAGAACAATGAACAAGTAGTTTCAGTGGAACAACTAAGTAGGTGTCTTTTATAAGAAATTAATGGATCCTCTGCAAGCAATTAAAATCAGCTTGACCGTGGCATGAACCATTCATAAAGCTGTGGGCCGTTACCATCTGAAATTATCTGCCAAATATTCACGCGGTCTTTGAGTGTGGAGAATTAAAGTTGCATTTTCTTCTACTGACAGATGAATTTCTATCTATGAGCAAATACCCAGAAATGCGTGAGGGTGAAATGTGATGGATGACTTCCAGAATTCATCAAGTAATTAAATCTCACATCTGCTGTATCACCTTCATCACAGGAAATGTTTTGTATCCATCAGTCAGGGACCGTTTTTGTGCTATATTAACTTCTCTAAAAAACAGTTTCCCACAATCAGCAGTAACTCATCCAGTGGATGAGATCATGAAAACTTTCAAATCATCATCACATCAAATGAAAGGTGTGACATGGAGGCATTTTTAAAAGGAAAGTACCACTGCGTTTGTTATGTTATTTCTGTCTTATTCCGTATACAACTCAGTGTTTGGCGTCAAGAAGGCACTCATCTGAGATCAGTGACATTTCACTGATATCAGTCATTTTGAATCCTTGAATACCAAATGAACAGTTTTGTTTCCAAGCAACAATCACAGAACATTCTCTGTTCCCAATCTACGGATGAAAGTACCTTTAAAGTGTCATTTTCAGCTGCCACTTAAGCGTGATTTATGTTTCTATGTAGCAACTATGCACATACATGCTTACATGACCTACTTTGTAGTTGGCATTTATAGCTGTATGTTGTTATTTGTGTCACTCTGTAATTACACCAAACACTAGAGAGCAGCAGGGCTTCTTCTTCTTCTTCTTCTCCTTCGCTGACGAGCAGCAACAGTAACTTTTGCTGGTATTACAGCAATTGAACTTTCAGTCCGGATTGAAGAAAAAGTAGTGAGAAAAACATCGAAGGCTATCAAGCTCACCAGTCATGTCATGGTGAGGGTTACAACCAAGCGTGAAGCCCGTCCACCAAGTAGGTCTTGTTGCAGTTCCTCCACTGACCACTAGGTGTTGGCTCCAAAACAGAGTAGATCTCCACTGACCTCCATGTTAAAAGTTCTAACTTTGCAGCATAATTAAACATATTTACAGGCTGGTTGAGAAATGTTTGTTTTGTTTTTTTCATCTGTTTGGACGTATTTTATATCCATGACAACTGTACGGGGGATTCATGTTTTGTACCAGATAAGATGAATTTATAAGAAGCAATTAAGCTGCCAGGTGACGTGCTTAACTAACAGCTAGCCATTAGCGCTAACGCTGGCTTTGAAATCTTTGTTGCACCTCCTTGCAACATAGCGTTGCGGTGTTTAAGGAAAAATGGGCTTCAAAGGCTCTCTGTGCAAATTTATGGGCTTATGGGTTTGTGCAGTACTTTAAGGTCAGTTGCTACAACGTAGGGTCCCCTGCTATGATGGACACATGTTGTGTGTTTGATGTGGAGATAAATCACCTCTTACAGTCTGAGCTTTTATGGTAAAACCCATTAACTGTCCTGTTCTTCACTCTTTCATCAGCTGCAGCTTTGTCCTGCATTAGAGAAAGCCTCTCTCTCTGCTTGCTGATTATCTACATCAAGTTTTCTTGCTTAATTTACACGCCTAATTGATTTATTAGCTAGAATCTAGTGGAGGTATGTCTGCTGCTGAACAACTGCGATTTAAAGGAAAAAGACTGAAAGCACAGTCTGGGTGAGAACGCCTCCCTCTATTATGAAATCATTGGTACATTAACCTTGAAATGAGCAAAGTGTCTGGTAAAGTTGTGACAGCTAAGTGATGAATACTGTCTCCAAAGTGTCAAAGTGCGTTCTGTCCTATATGTCACACAGACAGGTTGTCTGTCAAGTTTCACATTTCAGGTGACAGAAAGCACACTGTGTTCTGGGCTGTAAAAAGATGGCGGTAAAGTAAGTGTTTCCAAAGACATCCGCATGTTGACATGACAACTGCCAAACGACAGCAACTGTGCAGTCTGAATACATGCAGGTTAAAATAAAGTCGTGACATGAATCTTCCCCAACAGTCAATCTGTCACCTGAAAGTCTATCATGGTTGTTTGCCACGCCCAAAAGAACAACTGTATAGGTAGTGCTTTTTAGTCTTAAACATTTAAAGAGGTATGTCCTGTCTTTTTTTTTTTTTAAGTAGTTGAGATAACGTCCTCAGACCTTAATAAAATGTCCATAAAATGTCCGTGACAATGATACAGAACAACAGCTCCCTTTTCAACCGTCATTCTTCACGTTTCTGTGAATCGCAGACCGTTTTAGGGGGCGGAGTTAGACACTCTTCTGATCCTCTTTTGAGATCTGTCCTACAGCTTTGTGCTACGGACTGATGTAATTTTATGTCAAGATGTTGCTAAAGTTCTTTCAACAAAGAACTTGGAATTTTAAATTAAAGAGCTACAGCTTTGAAACATTTGTGACTGTTTGATAAAAACCCTTGGCTGTTGAAAAAATGTCTTGATCTTTTCTCATCTATTTTTCTTTTTTTTTAACAAAAGCAGTCAAAGTTTTTTTGAATTTGTGGTTTCACAAGAAAAAAAGATTTTAATACAAAATTCTCAATTTTATGATGAAGGTCTTGACTTTATCATAAAATTCTTAATTTTATGACAAAATTATTTCTTTTTTGATGAATAAAAGAAGTGATAAAGTTGAATTTGCCTTTTTTACAACAAAATTTGTTTGTTTTTCTTTTTTAAAGAAAAAAGCATTAAAAAATCAATTTAAATTGTGATTTTAGTTCAAAAGCCTCAATTTTCAAATTAAAGTGAATTTCGAGAAATTTGAGAGTTTTTGAGTTTCTTCTTAAACAACTAAGTCCAGGAACGAGTGAGAAATCTGAAAACGTAGCTGGCTGAGAAAGTAAAACATAAATGTCCCTTTAACGGTAACCATGGTGATGATGTGGCCCGGGAGGAAATAGAGTTTGACACCTCTACTCTATGTGTTTTGTATTTTGCAATAAAACACAGCAAAATGTATATATAACCACAGCTTATGAAACTGTGTTGCTAAGGAAGAAAAAAGTGAGAGAAAAACAATGAAACATGCTCAACTCCATTTGTGTCGCAGAAGAACAACAGTAGCTAACAGCACCTCTTGTGTAATGAAAAATAAGCTTCTCCATGCAAGTGGACAGCATTAGTTTCTGAAGTTTGCTCCATATAAAAATGAGATTTTCCACCTCAGTTCCAGGTCACGGCGTCACCTGCTTGTTTCACTTATGAAGAAGGTGAAAAACTAAAAGCACTGATTGGGATTTCAAACAGGGGCCAGCCTGCTAGATATTGGGATATTTCTGTTTGCCACGTGACATTTTACCCAAAAAGCCCCAAATGTCAGTCAGGTTTAGAGCAAGATATATATTGCAGTTCAGAGGATTATCAGTCGGTCCATAGCACTGGAATAAGTTCAAAATGTCAGCATCGTACACACATCACCTCACACACAAAGAAATGCACTGAGCAGACGGATACTCCAGAGGGGATTAACCCTTTTGACTTTAACGACCCGATGCTCCACAGAAAATTGCAGCCTCTAGAGGCCACCAGGGGGTTTCGATCTATAAGCTTGTTAAGTTGTAATCTTTTTCTACACGGTTGCTCTCAGTGACACTTGAGAGTGCAAGATACCCTTTTAACCGAAGCAAGCTTGCATTATTTGATGCACCACTGTGATAACTTGTTTAATTAATCTTCACGGCATGATGCTCCGCAAACATAATGACTTCCCGACCAAAAGGGTTTAGGTGGCAGTAAAGGATAAAATCACTGAAGGTTTCAGCTCTGGCGCCTCTATGTACTCTGACATTTTCAGCTTTTTTTTTCACCGTAACTGCAGCAGACAAAACAAAAGGCTACAAAGGCTACAATGTTCTCACCTGTCACGTTGCAGTATACCTGCGTGGGCCCCAGGGGCCCACTCCCATCTGGATCAATGAAGTAGAAGCCAGAGGAGCTGCCACTCAGCTTGTAGGCCTCGCAGGACGACTCGTAAATGGCTGGAAGAAGCAGAGCAGCCACACAAACAAGTTATTCCTGCAAGAATCAGCCCACAGTTTCCCACAGGATGAGTCATGACCTCTCAGAACATTATTAACATCTTCATTTATCA
Source organism: Arrhamphus sclerolepis (assembly GCA_037176975.1). Taxonomy (NCBI): domain Eukaryota; kingdom Metazoa; phylum Chordata; class Actinopteri; order Beloniformes; family Hemiramphidae; genus Arrhamphus; species Arrhamphus sclerolepis. The sequence continues at coordinate 13,746,783 of JBAMYA010000014.1, read as the reverse complement.
ACTGTCTACGAGGTATTGTTTTCACCAAAGCTGGTGACACATGCTTCTGTCAATCTACAGTACATCATTTTATTCAGCAGGATTTATTCTGACTTTGACAGCCTTATCAACAGAAATGTGAGGAGATATGATAATAGAATAAATACTGTTGAGCAATAAGATGTTAGTGTGGGGAGGGATGTGTAGGTGGGAGGGGAGGATGCCAGTCAGACCTGACAGACCCAAACGTACAGCGAGGGTCTGCTGGGAATGTCTGGCAGAGAAACCTGTCAGAATGATCTTCAACTCACGTCTCCGACAGAGCTTCGAGTGCATCCCGACAGAGGTGGGGGACATTGAGTCTGAATGAGAGAGGTTCTGTGCTGAGGCTGCTGACCAGAGCTGTGGCAGCAAGGTTGTTGGTGCCTGCTGTGGTGGCAGTCCTCAAAGCCGGTGGTGGACACCTCAGGTAAGAGATGCCATCAGGCTGAAGAAGGAGTCCTATTGAGCTCGGTTAGACTGTGGGACTCTGGGAGCAGCTGACAGTTACCGACGCGGCCTTGGTGGTCTCCGAGGCAGAAACTCTGGTGTGGGAGGGGTTCAGTGAGGCCATGGAAGGTGACTTTCAGCTGACACCAAAAAGGGGGGGGGGGTCTGTGTTGGCCTCGACTGGGGATGTCTCAGGCAGCAGAAAGAATACTTCAAGAAGAGTTGGACACCGTCAGGGCTGCCCTTTGTCGCAGATTCTGTTCATAACTTTTATGGACAGAACTTCCAGGGGTAGTCAAGGTGCAGAGGAGTTCCAGTTCAGCGGTGTCGAGATTTCATCTCTGCTTTGATGATGTGGTCCTCCTGGCATCATCAGCTGGGGACCTTCAGCTCTCATTGGAGTGGTTCGCAGCTGAGTGTGAAGCGGTGGGGATGAGAATCAGCACCTCCAAATCTGAGACCATGGTTCTCAGTCGGAAAAGGATAGAATGTCCTCTCCAGGTTGGGAGTGAGGTTTTGCCTAAAGTGAAGATGTTTTAAGTATCTCGGGATCTTGTTCATGAGTGGGGGAACAATGTAGCAGGAGATTGACAGACGGATAGGTGCAGCATCTGCAGTAATGTGGACTCTGTACTGGTATGTTGTGGTGAAGAGGGAGTTGAGCCAAAGGCCAAGACTCTGTTTACCGGTCAATCTTCATTCCCACCCTCACGGTCATGAACTGTAGATCTTTGCTCCTACCATCACCTATGATCATGAACTGCAGGTAGATCTTTGTTCCTACCATCACCTATGGTCATGAACTGCAGGTAGATCTTTGTTCCTACCATCACCTATGGTCATGAACTGTAGGTAGTGAAAGAAGAATGAGGTCACAGATGCAAGTGCCTGAAATGAGTATCCTCCGTGGGGTTGTTGGACTCTCCCTTAGTGGTACAGTGAGAAGTTCAGTCATTCGGGAGACTCTCAGAGTAGAGTCGCTGCTCCTCCACATCAAAAAGAACCAGATGAGGTGGTTCGGGCATCTCGTCAGGATGCCTCCTGGACGCCTCCTGAGGTGTTTCAGGTATGTTCAACTGGAAGGAGGCCACAGGGAAGACCAAGGACTCACTGGTCAGGTTGTGTCTCTCAGCTGGCCTGGGAACACCTCAGTATTCCGCTGAAAGAGCAGGAGGAGGTGGCTGGGATGAGGGAGGTCTGGGCCTCTGTGCTGAGGATGCTGCCCCCGTGACCCGGACCCAGATAAGCAGAAGTTAATTGATGGATAGATGGATGGATGATGTTAGAGTAACCACCTGCAGGTTACCACCCAGGAGGTGAAGAGGACACAAGGACCGAGACGTTGCGGCAGAGACATCTGATTTTAATTTATCAGTCTGATATTCATGATATCGATGAACCTTAGGATTGATTAATCCCCAGGAGACTGAAAACATGTTAAAAGTTGGGTCCAAACCAGTATTATGATTGGAAAACAGAGGGGGTGCCCTCTTTGCAGGAATGGGCTACAGAAGTAGCACGAGCCAAAGCATTTGAAAAAGATATCATATAGACAACTGGGTAGAATGGATCAGTGTGGAGGAAAGTGGGATAAATACTTCAAGGGGTCCTGGAAGCGGTTTATGGGGAGAGATGCCCTGAGTTTCATGTGGAGATTTGTGAAGATGGGCTGTTTCCTTTCCTGTGTGTGGCGACTGTGCTTTCAGTTTCCAGCTATATATGTGCCTGTTTATACCCGTTACTTCATTATAATTTTTATTCAGTTTTGTTATTATGTCACTTATCTAATGAGTCAATCTATCCCTTATGTTTATGATTATTTTTTATTGTCCACTGTTTCGCAGTACCGTGTTTTATTATGATGTCAATACAACAATAAAATGTTAGTCATTAAAAAGGATTTGTTACTCTCCTTTCTTACAGAGCACCAGGCAGGTTATGTTGTGGGAAGATTTTTAAAAATGGAGATGCAAAGAAATAAGAAATAATGGGCTCCATGCGAAAAGACAAAAAAATAAATGAAGATTAACAATAATTCAGAATAATCGGAATAAAGGGAGTATTGAGAAATCAGATTTTTTTTCCCAGTCAGTAAACACAGCATCTCTTCAGTATTGAAGATTTTCATGTACTCAAAGATGGTAATTTGTGTAACATACGAGGTAAAAAATAATCTACGTTAGAAGAACTTAGAAGAACTTAAAGCTGCCTGATTTTAAGCCCAATTTGCATGTCACAGAGCTCATCATTAAACCTCCAGAAATTATGTACGACGCAGCTCCTCCTGGTACTTGTCTGATCTGTCTTTTCCTCTCTGGTTCATGTTCTTAAACAGCCTGTTTTTGGGTCATTCTTCTCGAACAAAATGTGGTTTAGCAAAACAAGAATAACTCAAGGAAATCTGAAGAGAGCACTGACGCAGCCAATCACCTTCCTGCAGGAAGATTTCTTTACTCGTTGAGGTGAAAGCAGGATGGTATTACAAAGTTATTTTAAATCATTACACATATCAACTTCTAAATCATGTGTCTGAAATCAAAACTATTATTGTCTATTATTTTTACGATATTAATCTCAGCGTATCTTCTTCTTCATATTCATTGTAGCGTACTCTCTCCTTCATTCTGAGCTCATGACAGTACATTTTAGGCTCTTGCCACTTTAATTGTCATGAGAACTTGTCTTCTCATGAGGATTACAGATATTTTGTCTTCAGGATTCTGTTCTTGCTCCTTAAAACAACTGTGTAAACATTAATCGCTCATTTCTTCACTGAATCTACATGAGACACACGTGTGACCCTTTGCATGCAATGCAGATTAAAATTCACTGAAATCTTGTCATTGCCTCGTCTTTGATGTTTAAGGCCTTTTGCTCAGTCTGACTTAGATATTATAGTCGTCCAGTGGTTAAAACAGAATCATATCAGATTTATTGTTTTACACAACAAATCGTACATTTGTGGCCATTAAACAAAAATAATAATAGGCTATATAGATAAATAAATAAAGGAAAGAATCTCTTAATGAGTTAGACTACTTTTCTCATAGCTACCATTTCGTTTTCTTCCCACGTGATTCATTTCTCTGATTGGTTATATGACTGCTCAGTCGTAACACTTTGATTGACAGGTGGGAGGCGTGTCTTCCTCAGGTGGGTTGCATCCCAGCGTAAAAAGTCCTCCTGCAGGCGATGCAGACATGCTCAAGCTTTGAAGGAAGTGCAGTCTGTCCTGTTATAAACTGAAATAGCGCCAAAATAATTTTAGAAACCTTATGGACGGGTTAAGTTCCGTTATGTTGCCTTGAAGAGGAACAGAATGATCAGGTCGGTGTTCGTAGCGCCCTGAGAGAAAATCCTGAACAGCTGAAAACAGATTTGACAGATGATACAATGGTTCTCATCTGGAAATGAATGAAACTTGTGTAAAACATCCATATAAGCGGTGGGCTATGATTTCAAAACATGTCTCGTTGGGTAATGACACATAAACCAAATATCCCATGAACTGTTTGGAGATTTAAAGCTGCAGAAGAACTGTAGCTGTTCTGTGATGAAGCTGTGATTTTTTAAGTGGCCGTCATTGTTTGAATAGAGGTCAGTGAGACGAATGAAGCACTGGGACAAAGGAAATAATGCACAGGACCATCATGCAGCAAATCAAAAGCCAGATTTTTATAAAGTCGCCGGTTAAGGTGCATCGATCATGTAGAAAGGTAACGACAAGGACGTCGTCCCCTCTGAGCTTTAATCTGGATCCCGAAAGACTAAAAGCCTTTTGGTTTCAAAAGCAGCACAGATGAGCTGCAAAACCCTCTGATGTAAAATCGAGGTAGGATGAGGGCTGGAGCGTTGACTTTACTCATCCATGCTCGAAGGCTCCCTGAAAAATGAGGTCTCAGTTGGAGTTATTCATGTTCCTAGCTCACCTCACCAGTGCTACAGCAAACACGTCCCGGGAGAAATGTGTCTTTGTTCTGCAGTGGAGCCAGTTAGAGTCAGTGTCACAACACATGGGGGAAAAAATGGAGGATCAGAGCCATAATTCATGAAACGTACGCGGCCGCTCCAAACGTCCAGGACAGAGTTTGGATTTATGGTTCAGTGGAATTAAGGCGTCGCTGCTAAACTGGCCCTGTTTTTGTCATTTAATGTTTCTTCTTCTGGGTTCATTTGAGATTTTTCACAGATCATTCTCTACGGTCCTGATGTGATAAATCACAGAAAAACATGCTTTGAATAAAAGTCGAGCTAAAACTTTGTTTGATGAAGCGGATGGCCGTCCACAGAGCCCCAGACATGACATGTCAAACTAAAATTATTTATTGTGGACACAAATGTTTTTGCATTAGTATTTTGTAGCACCTCAAATAGAAATGTGTGGCCTCAAAATAATATTAAATTCTCTCTACATTAGCATTTTGTGGTCTAAAGATTTTGTGGCTATGAATTTCCAATTACCCCGAATTATGAATTTCTAATACAAATTTGCTTCCATAATTTTTCTTTTTCTTTCAAATGTTATGTCTGACTCAGAAATCAGATCAAAACACCTAGTTCAGTGTTCGTTGCAAAATAAGAATTTGTGACTACATAATACAGGTGAACGTCTGGGTCCAAGACATCAACCCGCGGGCTGAGCGATATTCGCGGGTTCAGGACAAATTTCAGAAAATAGCAAGATACACATAAGCTACAGAAAACTTGCATATCTCCCTGGTAACCGCTGGTATGAAAAGATTATTGCTGTTGTCTCGATGATGTCGCAGGAATGAATCGATTTCTGGGGAGTTCTGCTCTGCTTTTATTCCAGAAAGGTGGTTTATCTCACCTCGTTCCCAAGGGAACGTATGTTGGTGCTTCTTGGTAGGTTTGTGACAAACAAGTCCTTTGAAAATGCCTTAAAATCTGCTAAACTGAACTTGAAAATGTCAAAGATACTCGCGAAAGTTACGTTGTGGCAGTTGAGTAGATTTGTCTAAACAATACCTGGCTGGCCAGCTGGGAGAAGTGTGACACGCTCTCTTCAAAGTCATGGCCAATTTTAACAAATTTGTTCAAATTTCCACAAAATGTGTGAAATCTGAGGTGTAAATATTGGGGTCCATGTATAAGGCTTGAGCTAAACCAAAACGCGAGTAACCGCATACGCGAGGTAACGGTAATGGCACAATGCAAAGTTTTACTTTAGACATCATGTCTGGGGCTTCGTAGCATTCACATAGTGGAAACAGCTAAAATCTCAAATTTATTCATCATTCATAAGTAAAAGAAGCTAATATTTACATGTTGACGGAGAATCAAAACAACACAGCCGAATCGTTGGATAACATTTCACATGCAACAAGAAAGATGACTTCTAAAATTAATTTTAACTTTGGAACAAATGAAGCCAGGAAATGGACCTCCTCACATGAGAAAAGCCCCAAACAGACGAGGTTTTAATGTGCGAACGTGCCCACAACACTTCAGCATGGTGGATGCCTCTGAGGTTTATTGGCAGCAGCTTTCTAACAAGAACTCAGAGGGGGAATCTGTGCAGCAGCTGGAGAAATTAGACTTTGTTTGATGTCACATTTCAGGGTGGATAAACCTCCAGGCTGCAGAATCAGGCAGCAGAAGTCACATGAGGTGTTTCTGGAAGGGAAAGAAAATATATATCTACATCGACTATATAAATTAAATTCACCAAATGTTGCACAAAAAACCTGCAGGAGGTTGTTTAGAAACAAAAGCCACCAGCAAAAGAAAGTGCTAGCAGGCTAAGCAGAATTGGTATTTAACTTCTGACACAGTTATTTAAGCATTTTTAAAATTCATCAGGTTTGTCTTCTTAATCAAGCGTGATGAGTAGATTGAATTTGATCTGAGCGACCGCCAGTCAGCGTCAGAAGACAGCGGCTAATGACAGCTGAATCTTAATGGTCATGTTTTCTTCATGAAATCGTCTTAAATTAATCAGTTTTCCACAAGCGCCTCCACCTGAAGTACTCTGGTTTTCAGGGTAGTGGCTCTCATGTCTTTAGGGACTACTGAAAAAATAAAACATGAAAAATATATTTAGACATGAAATATTTAAAACTCTGAGGCTAAAGCTACATGATGCAGCAAAACACAACCAATATTGATTTTACACCCGTCTTTAATATCCAAGTATTAACACTGAAGTGTTTTTGTAGGGAAATCTGATGTTATTTTATTTTAAAAGTGAAATGAAACTGTGGGTCTGAAGAGTCAGGTACCGAAACAACCAACATCAAAATGGTTGTTCTTTTATGGCTGAGACCACAGCATCTTTGACATTTATTTCAGAGTTCCAGGAATCTTTCTACAAATGTGTCGATGATGAAAAAGTTACGTAAAGTCTCCTCATGCACTCTGGGACTCCGTTATGGCCACTGATCTTTCATTCCCCCTGAACTGGTCTTTCTGCACCGAGCTGGACTGGATTGTCTTTGGTTGACTGTTCTGGATTCGTCTTCTGTGTAAAGTACCTGGAGATGACTTCTGCTACAAATAAAGCTGAACTGAAGTTAACTGAATTGGAGTCCAATTCATTTTGGAATGCGCTTGTGTTCTGAGCATGTTAACGCTGCAGAACCTAAACCCGACCAGCTGAGCAACCCCAGATCTGGACCCATCAGACGACATTAGTCCTTTTTTCTTCTGATAGGTGATAAGCTTTTCTTAAGGCTACACAGTGACCTTTCTCAGGGCTGACACAGTTCTGACCACTAATCTGACCTTCCTGAAAGCCAGTAACAAGTTATTTAACTGGATGAAGCAACTTCTCATTCCTGGGTTAGGGTTAGATTCCTTTAATTTTCTTTTCTATTAATTTTACTTTATTTTATTTGTATGTATAAGTCCACGCTCCATGCATATGGCAGTGATTGTCAAACTGTAATGTAGGGTGGGGGGTGGGAGGGAGTAATCTTGTAGTAATCTGAACCTCAAAGCCTTTGTTTTCTGGTGCCATTTCAAATGCATGTGCAGCAGAAAACAGGCTCATTGCGTTGGCTAACACTGAGATTTGAACCAGAACAGGTGAAGATTTTTCACATTACCTTCCAAGTATCTGAAGTTTTTATTTATTTATTTATTTATTGTCTTTTATTTTTTCTTTTGGACAGGTTGCACTTCATGGTTGTCATTTTGAGATGTGCAGAGGAAAACAGGCTTGTTACAGCCACTAATACGGTGAGACTTGAACCTTAAAAAGTGAAGGTATTTGGCATTTATTTCCAAATATCCGACATTGTTTAATTATTTATATTTTTCTTTTGGACAAGTTGCACTTCATGGTTGTCATTTTGAGATGTGCAGGAGAAAACAGGCTTACTATATCCACCAATATTGTGATGATGTTATTTTCTTTGCACTGATTTAAGTTTTTGCTGTTCTAAGAGGTGACACTCACATTTATTTTGATTTCCTATAATTTTGAAAAAAAGCCCAGACAGATGCTGAATAGTTCATTGTTATTTGACAAAAAAAACCAGTCTGATGGAGTAATCTAGTAAAAATGTCACAAAAGCTGGCTGACAAAGTTGACTTTTTTAAACAAACCACACATTACTTAGCGAAAACAAGAAAAAATGGACTTGATCTTTATGTTTTTTTTTCTTTCAGATAAATTAGAGCTGACAGTTTTTGGTATAGCATCTATGGGGTGGCCTGTCTGGGAATTTTCCTCTCCACAAAAGGGCGGTATGTTAGAAAACGTTTGGTTTCACCCTCTCAGCAGCATCTAAGATTAGTTAGCTGAGAGGAAATGCAACTCAGAGGACGTAACAACACAAAGTGTTTGTTTGTTGTCAGCTCTGCAGGCACGCCTGGATTAACTTACAGTCACGTCTGAAGACTATTAATTCATGCATTTTACTCTCCTGCTGCGATTTCTCAGGTTTCAGGTCTTTAACTTTGTGGATACGTAAGCTCAGCTTGATGAAAACCACCTATTTTTAATGCAGTAGATGCTCTTATCTGCCATGTTTCCCCCAACAGGCAAACACAGCAGTGGCTGCCTGCATATAAACAAGACATCAGCATTCTGGGCCGGCAAGCTCTCACACACTCTCCATCAGAAACCCCACTGCAGATATATGAGGAAGCATCCAAAAATGACACCGGAGAGGGAGAAACGCCTCCGCAAAGAGTCGGTCTGAAGTCCAGAGTTATTTAAGGAAGCAGCAGAAACGAAAGCAGGAATCAGAGAAAAGCGAGGAAAGAGCTCTGAGGGGAGATGGATAAGTCAGATGTGACACCGCTCGGCAGACCTGGAATAACAATGGGGGAGGTGTAATGGCAGCTCAGAGACGCCGTGAAGGAGTGGCAGTGCTCACAGTTGTGACAGGTGGCTCCGGAGTATCCCGTTCCCGAGCAGTCGCAGGAGAAGGAGCTCCACGTCTGAGAGCAGGCGGCGCCATGTTCGCACAGGTTCGGCAGGCATCTGCGGGAAACACAGCGACTTAGCACAGGAACACGCTCATCAGCACTTTAGTATCTGCATATAAGAAATGAAATCTTAATGAGCCCTTGTTCTGTCTAATTAGAAGTGAAAACAGAAAGGAATGTAAATTGAAAGTCCATAAAACAAAAGCCGGGCCAATTATCACATTTAAAAGCTGAAGCCAGAGAATGCTGGCCTTTATTGCTCGTGATTACTTGTAATTACTTGATTATCAGAGTAGTTCCTCATTAGTTTGCTTGTCAGATGACTAATTGAAAAATCTCCAGCTTCCTCCTAATACGCCTTCATCTTCATTAGCCAGACCTTTCAGATGTTTGGGGCGATCAGCATCAGATGATCATTTATTCAGGATTAACCCAGCGACTCTACGCAAACGGCAAACTGCTGATGCTTTACAGCAGAGGTGTCAAACTCGATGTTCATTCTGGGCCACATCATCACCATGGTTACCGTTAAAGGGAACGCTATTCTTTACTTTAACAACCAGCTATGTTGTCAGGCTTCCTGCTACTTCCTGGACTCAATCATTAAAATAGCCTTTTTTTTCAATTTTTGTCATAAAATCTCAAATTTCCCAAAATTTCTGACTATCATGAAATTCAGGCTTTTGTACTAAAATCACAGATTTGTCTAATATTATAAATTTTAAAAACAAACAATGAAAGGTTTTGTTGCAAAATGGAAAAACTGCAACCTTTATCATACCAGTGAAACATTTGCTCTAAAATCACAACTTTTCTTGTAAAATTGAAAAATGTTGGGAATTTGTTGGAAAATTGCTATTTTTTCAGACCGTTTAACTTGCAGTCACAAATATCTCATTATTTTTGACTTTTCATCCTTGTGACATTTTGACATAAAATTACAATTCATAAAGTTTCTAATTTGGACTTTTTGTCCTGAAATCACAATTTTTTTTAAAGTACATTTTCTGTCCTCAAAAACTTTCTTTTTAAAATCTTTTGCAAACGTTTTTTGTTATAAAATTTTGTTTTAAACAAGGTTTTCTACTTTTAGCATAAAATTGAGGCTTTTGTACTAAAATCACATTATTTTCTTATAAAATTGCAAATTTAAATTAAAAAATAACTTTTGTGAAAAAAAAAGTTGCAAAAAGGAGAATTTTGCAATATTACTGCATTATTTAATAAAAACAAATGGCCATAAAATCTCAATTTCCATTAAAAAAAATAATTTTTTATCATAAAATTGGGACTTATCATCATATATATTTTTTTGTAAAATAATAAATTCCATAAAATATTGACTGTTAAAAATAGTAAATTTGCTGTACAAATTGCAAATTTTGCAAGATCAACACTTTTTGACAAATAATCACTTTGAAACTTAAATTTTCTACCTTTTAAATTTTCTTTTGCTGGAAAATATGAACTTCCTCACACATTTCAACTTTTTGTCCTAAATACACCAATTTTTGTACACATACCTATCTATATATATTTATATATATATATATATATATATATATATATGTACGTATATATACATGTATATATATATACGCACATACA
>JBAMYA010000014.1:13714299-13731149 GCA_037176975.1 Arrhamphus sclerolepis | reverse complement strand
TATACATATACATAAATATATATATATGTATATCCAGAGCGCTGACTGTTGAACGTGATCCATGTGGTCAAATATCCTCAGGTGATGCTCGCTGTTGCTCTTCCAGAGTGAATCGCGGAAGAGAGAGACATTAAAAGGGATGATGTCATGAGACACTTCATGTGAACAGTTTCAGGGCTTTGTAGGGATTAAAGCAAAGTTTATTACCCTGAATGAGGATTTTTAATTTAATGAGTTCACACACGCTTTTCTGAATGCCCCAATTCTTCCGCCTTGCAGGGATCTGAAGGAGGCATTCTTTTATTAAACTCATTATCATGTCATTTTATATTTTCATGTGTCTTGCTTCATGTTGATGTTTTTTTTTCCCTTTCTGCAATACATTTTAAAGGACGAGCTTTGGGCTGGGGCGCCGACTGTGATGTCATCCACAGACACCCCCGTTTTAGATGGTTTCCTGAAGAATGACTGGCCTGAAGCCCGAAAAGAAATCACATCACTTGAGTTGCCTGTGCTCTGATGTGATCGGCTGGTTTAAATTTGATTCCTTTCATATCTTATTAAAAAAATGCTTGCTGTTGTATGTTTAATGATAACTCTAATCAAAGCCCTTAAAGCTGGATAAGATACCTTAAATGTAAGGATTTAAAAAAAAAAAAAAAGAATCTGGCCTTGAAGTAGATCACTGAAAGACGTAAACACGAAACTACATGTATTTCAGAGGAATAAAGAATTACTTGTATTTTGACAGAAATGACACTTTTCAGGAGGCTTTTTCAATGCACATGAAACCACATTCCTTTGTTTGAATATAAGAAAAGGAAATATAAAGACTTTAGAGAGATAAATGTTGCTTTAGAAAATACGTCTCCCTGAAACAAATACATGTACGATTAGAAATTAATATATGTGCTATCAGAAACGATCCCACACCATCCTCCAATACGAAGAATGTGGCATTATAAAATAAAAGCCAGCTGAAACAGATTTACATTTGAAAGACACTTCTGACTTTAAAGAAAAGAAAATTGTCTAAAAAATCCCCCAAAAACTCATTATTCTGTTATTTATTGAATAGAATTAATTTTAGTAATCCTAACTGACCTAAAACATGAAGAATTTAGTCTGACTTAATCTCCAACAGTGAGGGGAAAAAGGATAGTCATCTGTTTATGCAGTATAAATAAACATCTGGTTTCAAAAGTATGTGGTATTACAAAATAAAAGCACCCAGAAATAACTAAATCAGTCTATCAATAAATAAATGTGATAACACAAAATACAAGCAAAAACAAATTAAATCAGACTAAACAAAAGACCCATGAAGAGTATAAATTAGGTGTAATAATAATTAGGGTTAGGGTTTTATTATTTAAAGCAATGTAATGAATATATGATCTTGGAAAATAAAAGCCTTCTGAAATTAATAAATGTAGGAATCATTAAATGAAAACACCCATGAATAGATAAATGTGGCATTAGAAAACAAAGACCCACTGAAATAAATATGACGACATTACAAATTAAAAGCCTTCTGAAACACATGCATGTGGAATTACAAAATAAAAGCCCCTGAAATGGCATCAGAAAAGATTATATAATATTATACCTAAAGGTTAAAAAAATGACCAGTCTCCATAGTTACATCTAATTCACTTGTACATTTTTTCTGTTTTAATTATGTATTTGTTGTAGATCAGCATCAGAGACATTTCTGTCCACTTTGACGGGGGTCCATCATTCATGTGCAAAAGCTTCACACTTCAGCTGCCTACAGAATCAAACGGCAACGCCTCCTCGAGTGTGAAAAAAGTGCACGAGTCTGTGCAGGAGGCGCGATCACACGCGTCCGGGGTGTGGGTCGAAGTGTGGTGTGCGTGCGCTACTCACTGTAGGAGCATCCAAACACCTCCACCCTCAGGCCCATCCAGCCGCTGGGGTTCCAGTCCACGGGAACGAAGCGCAGGAAGCGCGTCCTCACCGGATGGGACAGCTTGTTCTGGACCATGGTCTCTGAATTCACATTCCCGACAAACCTCTGCAGGACCAGAGAGCACAGAGCGTGCATGAGAAAGCAGAACACGGCGGGAGTTTTGATGTGAATGGTGTGAAAAGAAGAGCAGAACCCTTTAAAAATAAGCAGAATGAAAATGTGACTCCTTCAGCCGCCCAAACAACAACACGGCGCTGACAGAGTGAAATGAAGGCCAGCATCTCCCTCCCTCCTCCAATACACTATTTGATGTAAAGTGATAAGAATCGCGGTGTGGTGTAGAAATATGAGAATATCCGTTCCAACAGCTGCATGTGAGATGGAGGAAAAATGACCACCGAGGCGGCCTGGGGCCAAATAAGGGGCTATCATATTGTGTTTTTCTCCCTGCAGTGCTAAAAAAACCTGCATATAACTGTGAGACATCATTCTTTTCCCTTTTCCACCCTTTCCGTGACTTCCAGTCTGCACCAGACACCGCCAGAGGACATGAACAGAGAAGCAGAAAGAGTGAGAGATGGAGGCCGAAACGGAGACAAACAGCCTCTCCTCCGAAATGACTGACCGCCAGCTTCGCCATGACCGATTCTGGGCAGGTGACACGTCAAATCAATAAGTATGGAACAGAACCAGAAAGACAGATCTATGACAGGGCAGCTCCGGGCTTGTGTGGCTAGTTCAACACAGTCAGATGGGAAAAAAAAACACACAAAAAAACCCCATTCAGGTTGCTTTTGGCAACGACAGAACACAACGAGCAGCAGAAGAAAATGAGAGTCCGAAGCGTGTGGAACACTGCGGAACAGAGGCATCATTAAATACACCGGGAGCTGGCTTCTCGCTACATAATCAAAGCAGCGGTGAGAGTGTTGAGGCTGATTTATGCCACCACTTTCCCCATTTTAAGTCATTCACCAAGTGGAGCCTGCTGGCTGAGGCTTACAACGGGACCAGCCGGCCTTATTAAAACATGCACAATAAGTCACATCAGCACAGGAGGGATTAACTAATGGCGCCTGGGTTTACTCATGTGGTTAGAGCACACACATTACTTCATCTCTGCACCGGAAAGTTCAGGGCAAAAATTAAACCGGATGAACAATGTACGTTTGAACTTGCAGACAGAAAATCGAATGTTTTCATGCAAACCAGCCGGCGCTGCTGTTGTTCTTAACTTTCTATTCACAGAAAGGATTTCATTTCTTAAATGCAGTCATAATAACGTAGATTAATTTCTCATGCATTTACTGAACACACCCATTAAATCTTGAAAGTGCTAGAGGGAGAAGTAAGTGAACCCACAGATTAATTACTTCAATGTACTAATTGCAGTTATTAGTTTGCACACCCGGAGTCCATATTAAAGAAAAAGAAAAAAAAACAACAAAAGATTAAAAAAAAACACTCAAACATTTCAGCTTTCTGCTGTTGAGAGCAATGTTTCATAAAGAAGGAGATCTCTGAAGACGTGCGATGAAGAGTAGCTGATTGGAAAGGAATACGAGGTCATCTTAAACTGTTCAGGCGTCCATCAGCCCACATGAGACTCGCCGACGGTTTATTACAGCGCCTACTTTTACAAGAAGAGGGTACCTTCAAAACAGAAAATACACCACAAGAGGAAATGAAAAGTCCGTGATTGTGACTGAACTGTAAAAAATCACCCAAAAACGTAAACCGCCATGAGCACCGATGGAGAAAAACATGAAATTACGTCATGTCACGTGATTCTCAGTCGAATCTGCATTTGACAAAGAGATTATACTGGACAATCCTGGAAACCTTTGTAGACATTTGCTCAGCATCAAGCTACCTTCAGGGTTGAGGCTCATCCAGAGAGTATGTTTGGTGCAGTTCCTCCACTGACCACTAGGTGCTGGCTCCAACATATTTACAGTCTGGTACAAACATTGTTTTTTTCGTCTGTGGTTAGATTTTAAATCCATGACAACTGTGCTCAGGGTAAATTACTCTGTACCACATCAGCTGACCAATCAGATGCCTGGACATCACTGGATCGTGCTTGACTGACAGCGAGCCATTGGCTCTACCGTTGGCTTTGACAGCTTAGCCCCGCCTCTTTGTGACATGGCACCACGCAGTTCAAAGGCTCTCTGTGTAAATCTGTGGGTCACATGACCAGATGCTGTGTCTTTTTATATATTTCTATAGTTGGAGCTCATTAATTACCACCGAATGTTCTAGGGGAACCAATCAGACCAGTCTATCTTTGCAGAGTCTCTGACTTGACGTGATGATGACAGAGCTGAGACGTGAAAACAAGTAAGATGGCAGCAGCGGAGGAACAGCGGTCGTTTAAATTGACTTTGGCATCGACTGAAAATTAAAGACTTGGACTTCTGTGATAATCTCTTAGGGATTGGGCTGAATGAAGTCCATCTCATTTACAAATGGTAAGAGACATTTGGTAATTGCTCTAACGATAAAGGAAGCTGTTAAAGAGGAAGTCCAAACATAATTATGTACTTCTGTCCAACGTTAGAAAGAGCGTTAGCAAAGGGTTAAGATCTAGACTGAGTGTTTGAGCACATCGGTTATTCTCAAATTCTGTTTGGAAAAGCAGCAACAGTTGTTGGATTCTCCTAAAAACTCTCCTGTTGACTAGTTTCCATCGCTCAGAATGCGTCTCCCTGTCTAATGCTCTGATTGGTTGTAGCGCTAGCCAACTGCGTGTACAAGCAGCCGTTGATGGATGAGCTCCTGGTCCAGACGTGACTCTGATCTATCACAGAGCATTAAAGCGTTTCTTCAGGAAAAACACCACCAGGGGGCATCTATTCTGACCCCCAAAAACCCAAATATTGTTCTTCCATCATTTAAACATCCTTGTAGATTAAACTCTCAAAACGTTTTTTTTAAACACGTAAACATGTTCATCTACGCTACGTTGCTCACAGCTGGCTTCTGCACATGTGGTGACATCATAGGTCAGTCAGAGACCTGCAACGTTTGAAATGAAAGTTGCTGAGGTTGCTTCATTTACATTTTGTCAAGTCCTGAGTGGGCGTTTATTAGAGGAAATACATTATCATCTCAGCGACATGCCGGGAAATAATACTGAGCTGAAAAATAAAAATTTTAAAAATGCAGGATTCTAAAGCTCCATCCTGATCTGTCAACTGTAGCTCCACTGATGATAGGTGTCAAAGTAGTTCATACTGAGCCGCATCATCACCATGGTTACCATTAAAGGGCTGGCTAGTGGTTATTTTCTCAACCATCTCAGATTTTCCACTGGCTCCTGGAGTTGGTTGTAAAAAATAAATAAGCCATACAATCTTTTATCATAAAGTCATACTTTTTTGTACAACCAACCCTGCCTTTTAAAATAAAATTACAAGTCATGAAGTTCTTATTTATCAATATAGGTTTTGCTCTGAAAAAAGTTAATTAGGTTTTGACAAACATAAGCAGTTTCATTGTAAAATCTCTGTAAACGTTTGCTAAATCATGATTTTTGACATAATCCAGCTGCTCTCCATAAATATATGTTTATAAATATATGATTGTCTGTGCAAGCTCTCACAGGTCGTTTAAAATGAAGAGTTGGGCCGGATTTGTTGCGCATGTGCTCTGAATTAAAACAGAAGAGTGCTGTTTCCATATGTTTTGCTTGTGAAACTCTTGTCATTTGAATCTCATTGATAATCCTCAGAGCTACGTGTTCTGTGGTTGCTCTCCTCTGATTGGCTGGCCAGCAAGACGAACGTCAGCCTGAGTCATTAGTATTCGACAGAAATCCCACCACAGGAGCAGCTACGTGGAAAACCTGCACAGTGACGTCCGTGTCCTTCTCCGAGTGGAAAATCTTCCTCCTGCGCCGCCCAACTGGGAGATGAAGTCTGGTCTGTGAATCGAGACCTGAGGGGTCGCGTGACGTCCGGTGGGGCCAGGAGACCGAGGTCGATCTCCAACCACAAAAACACGCTCACCCCCAAAGTGACTTCATTATTTCTATTTATGTTGCTGTCACTGCGGAGCGGTCTCCCTTCCCGTTAATTAAGACTCTTTACGCTTCCTCTCCGGTGATGAGCTCCCCTGTGTCAGTTTTCCCTTTTGTTGCATACCGAATAGGCACATACGTTTATTTTAATCAATTCACTGGGGGGAAGAATCCTGCTGCCGGCAACAAAGACGCTACAGTATGTTCCAGAAGGTTAAACAGCCCGAGGCAACTCTGATTTAAGAGGAAGCTACAAGCACGTAACCTTGCCGAGAGCAGAATTACTGTAGTGATCCCTGATTGTCTGCCCGTCTGCCTGCTGGAAATCTCCTGACTCGCTTGTAACAGAAACATTTGCGTCACTGTGTTTTGACGATCTTTCTTCTCGTCTTCTAAGCAACCGACCAGGGTGCTGCTGAGGTGTAACACTCCCATGAACCCACCAGACTCAGCTTCTCATTTTCTCATGTTGTCCTCACCCCAAAACACAAGAGCTGTGTGCTTTTCATAAAAGCTCAGCCATTGTAAAGGTTTGTTTTCAGCCTGAATCAACAGAAATATGTTCTTTTCTTGCTCTTAAGCAGCACGCTTATCTAAAATTCTCTTGGTTTTGGAGCATTTATTATGCTTTCTTTAAATTTCAACATATGTAAGGTGCTGTGAGTCTATTTCAATGATCTTCAACGTTTTTTTTTTAATAAGAGATGAGTGCTGGTGAGACCGAGACATCAGGAGAGCTGGTTTTACCAGTAAATGTCACTTAAACCATGAATCAAATCTTCTAAATCAACATTTCACAGACGTGTACATATGCATAGAAGAAGAATTGCTTTGTAAGTGTTTATGTGAACTGGTGGATGAGGAATATATTTTAGGGGGCTATAAAAGGAGCTGTCAGACTGGTCCATCTACCAGGACGTGGTAGATGGACCAGTCTGACAGCCTGGTTCACACTCTTCACAGTTTTATTATTCAACGTGAAATCGGTGGATACAGTTGCGATGAACCACCGCTGCAAATGAGGTTCATTGGCAAAATGTACAAACCAGAAGCTGTTTGCAATATATAAATCAAACAAGAACAACTGACTCAACACGACTAATATTTCAGGTGGTCTCTCCAACGCCAACGACGTTCAATGACTATTTACATTTATTTAATGCCTAATTATTTAACTCTTTCATGAGAAGCATCTTTAGTCTTTAGTAGAGCACCCAAACGTGATGCAACGTTACGAAGGAATCTTAGCCCGTTCCTCATGTGTGAAGGCCGTCACTTCACTCAGATTCTTGCTTGCTGCAACCACCTTTTTCAAGACCCACCAGAGATTTTCAGTGGGGCTCAAGTCAGGCAACTGATGGCCACTCTGGTATCTTCCAGGACTTCTTCTGAAACCAAGCCTCGGTGGACTGGTATGCTTAGGTCCATTGTCCTGTTGGAAGGTCCAGTGATGCCCAAGCTTCAGCCTCCTTACAGACGGCATGACATTTTCTCCCAGAACTTCCTGATACTTGGCTGAATCCATCTTTTCCTGCAGCTGCAGATTTCCAGTTCCAGAGGAAGCTAAACAGCTCCAGCCATCACTGAGCCACCACCATGCTTCGCTGCAGGCAGGGTGTTATTTTCAGCCTGAGCCTCATTCTCTTCCTCCAGACTTGCTGCTTATCCACAGGTCTGAAAAGCCCAGTTTTGTTTCAGCGCTCCACAGAACACAATCCCAAGACCTCCGTGGCTTATTTATATAGTTTTGAGTAAATTGGAGCTGACTTTTCTTCTGAGGTGTTCTATCTCAAGCACACCTGATGCAGCTGCTGAAGCCATTGACTGGTTGCACTGGGTGTGTTTCAGACCATGTCTGATATGCTAATGTGTGCTCTTATGAGGAATTCTGTTCAGGGAGTTGAATGATTTTGAGATTGTTGTATTCATTGAAAGTCGGATTTATCACTGAATTTGGATAAAATTAATTGTGATATTCATTTTATGTAACCATTTAAATTGTTTTTGTGTAATTTGTTTATTGTAAATACCTGAATACTTTCAAACTTTGCCAATAAACCAGTGGAGTTTAATAATTTTGATTGTAGATAATTTGACTATGACAGAAAGAAATTGTAATGTTTTTCAGGCTCAAAACGTAGCATCATCGCGTCATTAGCAGGCCGCTGCGTTCATTTCACAGCACGTTCCTATTGGTTGGTTAGCTAACAGAGATCGCAGCGTCACGCTCTGAGACGATTCCTCCAAATTTCTGACTTTGGTTGCATGACGGTAGTCTGGTCCTCACCAGACTGTTGCATATCATTTCATGCAAGCACAGTCTGGCCAGTCGCAACTGAAAAACGTTTAGTTCCTGGTGGGAGGGGCGCTTGTGAGAAGTTTAAAATGATCGGTGTACCTATAAACCAATCACTAACGTTTGTGGATGACGTATGCTGTGGGGATTGTCAGCGTGTGCAGTAAAATAGCTATCAGAGCCTTAACTAACCTCACTGATGTGCACAAGGTAAGGTCAGTGAGGAAGCCGGACGGATCCTGTCAGATCCAGACCACCCACTACATGACCAGTTCAGGTTGCTTCCTTCCAGACGCAGAAACCTGCTGCCGACATGCAGGACTGACGGACTGAAAGATTGATTCGTTCGTGCAGATTTAAATGATTAGCTGTTATGTGATGTGTTGTTTGGTTCATTAGACATGTTGTTTTACCGGCTGTAAAACTAATTATCCCCAGAGGATAATAAAGCCTCTTGAACTTGAACTACGCTATGTGGCCACCTACTACTAACACAGTCCTCCATACCAGAGGATATTCAGTAGTCCATAGACGACGTCTGTCCATTCCAGGAATTTAGCAAAAATCGATTTTGGAGGAACCCGAGTGGATGGAAGCGACTTTTGTAGATTATAGGAAGTAGACATATGTATCCACGGCCCAGTTCCTGTAGAGAGCAGGGCTACTACATCATACCTGCTCAAAAAACTAACCAAAAAGTCATCTTGTTGTGGCTTTAAGTCACTAATACTGATGGATCTTCTGATGACCATGATGACCAGGAGCCAACGTGAACATGAAGCCAAAAATGCCATCTGAAGTATGGCGGTGTGGAGCCACTGTTAGCAAGTTTAAGTTGTTGGAAAATGTTGAATGGGTGAAGCTGGTCAAGTGAAGAGTGCAAGGACTGGTCTTCATGATGACTCCACGACAGAGCGAATGGCCTCTTGTGTATCGTTGTTGATTTTGTGGTAATAAACTGGACCACAATATCTCACTCGGCACAGCGGCTACGTCATGGCTCTTGGCCACGCCTCCTGTTTGTTCATTCGTGGGATTATTGGGCGACAGAGTAAAGAGGGTGGAGCTCTTTCCCAGACTGAAGTGGTGAAGCGAAATGAAATTGAGTGGAAGTACGTAGACAGGTGGAGTCCGGCTATCTTGAGATCTACCACCACTGTATTTATCCACCGACCATCCACTGGCATGTTCTACAACAAAACAAATTCCAATCTGTGAACATCTTCACAGAAATTGCAAAAAAGCAATTCTGATTCTGATTCTTCATCTGGGTCTGGGTCTGGGTCTGCCCCATGGCCTTGTCCTGCTTAGACATCCCTCAAAGCACTTTTCCAGGGAGGAGTCCAGGAGACCTTCCAGTCAGACCACCTGAACTGGCTCGTTGACGCGGAGGCGCAGTGACTCTACTCTGAGTCTTTCCAAAGACAGAACTTCTCACCTAATTTCTAAGGCCAGGTACAAGCTGCCCAATGTTGGTCGTCTCAGGTGGAAGGTGCAAATTCATGGGGTAAAAAAAACAACAAAAAAGGGCAAATTTTAGCTCCCAAAACTGTGGTGGCAGATATACAACGGAGAAGAAAACTGGTGTGGAGTTCAAACAAGTCAGACAATTTCCTTTCCCTTCTTTTATTTCTTTTCTTTTCTAGTCACATGAAAACCGCTAATGCAAGCACAAACTTTCAACTCACTGGCGCCATGGCAACAGCCGTAGTGTGTGAACCCAGCCTAAAGGCAGAGTTCAGCCATCCTGCAGAGCACATTTCCAACAAGAATGTTCAATAAAACATGGCACAAAAGACAGAAAACCAGCATGGTGCCTGACGTTGGGACAAATTCAACCCGCGACTGTCAAAACTGACACAACGGACCTTTACTGAGCCTTTACTGCGCCTTTACTGCGCCGACACCATCCAGCCACAGTGACCGAAGGGAAGTTTAAATGTCCTGTTAGCTCAGGCTGCTCAACATTAGTCCAGTCTGAAGTGTTATTACTGCTCGGTGAGAAGAAGAAAGGAGATTAGCAGCAGAAAATGAGCCTTTAGTGCTCATGCAAACACATTTTAATCCTCGTTAGATCCCCATCTACCTGAACTGTTAACATGCAAGAAAAAAAATTAATGTTTAAATATCCCCCTTAAGGAGGAGAATTTGTTCCACACATTTATTCATCGCTGCATTAAAAAGAGATTTTTAAATCAGACTTTGCAAGGATAATGAAGGATAATATGGGCTCCCTGCTGGAATACATTCCTCTTCCCACCTTTGAATATTTGCAAAGATCGTGCAGCTAATGAACTCTGGAGGAGATTGTAAATATAGTACAGAGATTTAGGTTAAAGCAGGATTTAAAACTGGGGCGCTACCTTTTTTTTTAAGGAGTTTACTCTGAATGTAACATCAAGAACACTTCTGCTGGCGCTGACAATGCTGTAGGCTAACGAAAAAGAAAAAAAAGAAGCCCTCACTGCTTTTACAGATATAATCTGAGATCAGATTCACATTTGGAGTTTAGTGTTTTTCTCATCCAGCTGGCACTGATTTGGCTTTTATTCCAGTAAAAATACCGTCCTCTTGAGTCCTGGACTGAAACAAATGGAGTCCAAGGAACAGATGGTCGTCTCAACACAGTTAACGAGTGTAAATACCAGGAGAGCAATAAATACACAGGTAGATGGATGGACAGACGAATAGATAGGTACGTAGGTAGAAGGAGAAATGTCAACCCAAATTAATAGAATTAAAAATCTTTCCATCTATTTGTTCATATCGATGATTTCTTTTTATTGATTTTGTTTACATTTTCTACATATTTACATTATCTCATGCCACATATTTATTTATTTATTTTTTCTCAACTTTAATTATTTCCTGTTTGTCTTTTTTATATTATTTATTTATTTATTTTTATCTGTGAGCCAATCAGGTTTAATCACTAGTTGTCTGCTTCCTTTCGTTGAACTGTTTGTTGTTGTCTCCTTAAAAACATCCGTCATGTCCTGACAGAACCAGAACCTTCTGAGGTGAGAAACAGGAAACTGGGCAATTTGGGGGACCCTGGATGGGGACTCTGGATTTGGGGGACCCTGGATGTGTGGGACTCGGTCCACTTCAGACCACTCCTGCAGATCTTTGCATCAGCTACGGAGCAAGGTCCCCCCACTGCAGTTCAGTGTAGAGGCTAAATCACCCTGCAGGCGATAAATAAGTCATAAATCGCCTTTTAAGTGATTTATGATTTATTTAATGCTTCTGGACAAAACTATATGTTTATGTGTGTTGGCACAAGGAAGCCACATGAACATGGAGACGCATAGTGCACACTGACATGCATGAAGCATCATCAAACCAGAGAAAAGTTGATGAAACTGACTTTCACTTTTTGAAGATATGATATTTTTGAATGCAGGTATAATGTTTAATTTAAGAAAAAGCTTTGAGTTTTATGTAATAGGCCGAATGGAAAGCAAAGACTGCATCGTACCTCTTTATTGTGCTTTTTCTAAAAGTCTGGAATGACAAATACTTTATTGTGAAAGTGTAAAATTTAAGCAGGTATCACCTCTGATACGTGTTTGTACTTTCATGATTACCTTTTTATGAATGAAGTTATTAAAGCTCAGAACAACTTTCAACAAGTCAAATGTTTTGTCTTTTCGTCTACAAACTGAAAAAGAAAACAAAGTAATGTTAACCTCCCCGTTTCTTTTTTTAAACTTTACCAGTGCGATAAACGTTCCAGTGCAGCCCCACTCACGATGGAGGACGGAGTAAAACCTTCCTTTACACTGATCCTGAGTCTGTTCCAGTGATGGTCATCGTTTCTTACGTGAGATCCACACTGGATCAGACCTCAGGAGAGCCCGTTTCACCACTAAATGTCACCGAAACCATGAATCAGATCTTCTAACTCAGCATTCTACAGGCCTGTATATTACATATGCATAAAATAAGAAGTGCTTTGTAAGTGTTTATGTGAACGTGTGAATGAGAAACAGACTGCAGGGCTATAAAAGAGGCAGTAAGTCTGGATTATTTACCATTTACAACAACATATATAAGCATGAGCAATGTAAACTATACTAGAGCCTTATGCAGCGCTCTTAAAGAAAGATATTTTGCAACATTGTCCATCCATCCATTAACTTCCTCTTATCCTGAATCGGGTCAAGGGGGCAGCAAACTGAGACCAGAGGCCCAGACCTCCTCCACCAGGGGATTCTGGTCAGCTGGGAGATGGGATCTCTCCTCTGCAGTAATGTGGACTCTGTAGTGGTCTGCTGTGGCGAAGAGAGAGTTGACCCAAAAGACAAGACTATGTTCACCGGTGACCAGTTCACCTTTGTTCCTACCCTCACTTTTGGTGACCTAAGGTCACAAACTGAAGGTAGAGACTGGATGTAGCTGGATACTGGGTGCAAGCAGCTGTTTTTTAAAAGCACACCAACACCACTTCAACGACACTAACTTTAGAGTCATGGGTGCATTAGCACGTTAGCAGCAACCTGCTAATGACACGATGACGCAACGTTTAGATCCTGAGATGCACTCAGATTTAGTCATCTGGGAGAACCTTCATCTGTGGATTTACTTTATAAACTCCATGACATCAGCGTTAGCATTTTGTTTCCTACTTTAAAACTAATGCAGAGGTTTGTTGCTATGACGCCTATCAAAACCAAGATTTTCTCCTGATAAAATGTGCTCCATCCAGAGCCCAGTGTTCTCTGGGCTCGGCTCTATTTGATCAATAATGTCTCATTCATGTTATTAATGAAGTATACTGAGTAAATCACATGAATTTTGTATACCTACATTACACAGTTGTTGTTTTTTTTAATATATATGTTGTTATAACAGTATTTTTTTGCATGTATATACTTGTGGATGTATTTTCAGGTGGAGGCCTTAAAATCAGCTTATATACATATATCTATATCTATATATAGATATATGTATATTTAGAAAGAGAGGGATAGTTTTGCTAACTTGTCAATTTTAAAACGTGCAAAAATAAATTAAAAGTTACTATGGAGTTCAGAGGTGCAGAAAACGTAGCAAGATACTAAGTTGGGAGGAGATAAAGATGTGTAGGCTAGATAATTATAAGTCTACTGTAATTTAAATTAAAGTTTAATTAGGTGGTGCACAGGAGGATGTGCAGAGCGATCGAGGGGGTGGAATTGCCATCTCAAGTAATATGAGTAAACCCCTCCCCCATGTCAGAGCTAAGAGATACATGAGTCAGTTAACCTTTTGCACTTCAGTATGACTTGTATTGTGAAAAAACACCAAAGATACAGCAGAGTTGGGCTGTAGAAAGTTCCCTCATTGATTAATCTACTTAGCTAGCCCTTCCTCGACTGCTGCCTCATTGAGTTTTCATTGCAGAGTTCCCCAACAGCCTCCCTCACTTCCCACACTAATAGCTTTAATGTTCTCCTCTTTCTCAAGCACAGGCCAAGGACTAGTTGCCTGCTCCCTCTCCCCGAACTGAGACTACTTATCTGCTGATCTGATCCCAATCAGAAAGTAAAATCTGCCTCTCCACACATCAGAGGTGAGAACTATGGACGTGGACTTGTCGAGCAGATGCCCCTGTATGTAGAGAGAGACCACAGCCCCCATGTTCCCCAGAGGAACACCTGGAAGAACCAGACTCAACAGTCTTTAGAGCTGCAGAACCATTTTGTTGCGTTTTTCACACAAAAGAAATGACGCTGAAACACGTCCACACCCGACCTGGACAAGTGTCCCAAGCGTTCCTCACCCTCAGTGGTGTCAAACTGTATTTCATCCCAGGCCACATCATCACCATGGTTACCAGTAACTCTCAGATAAATCGCAAATTTCACATATTCACTTTTATTATAAAATTGAGGCCTTTGAACAAAGATCATATGTTTTTCTCACATACTCAATTTTTATTTATTTACATATATATGTATATATATTTACTTTTGTTAAAAACAAAATAATTTGTTTGAAAATGCAATATCACACCTGTTTTTCATAAAAAAGTGTGATATTTTGTGATATTGTAAAATCACACTTTGGCACTAAAATCGCAAATTTTCTTGTTCTCGTGACCACAAATTTCTTTTTAAAAAAAGAAGCAAATTTTGATCAAGACTTTCTTTTTCCAACCACCAACACTCATAAATGTCACAGAATTTTAACTTAAAATTACAAGTTGTAAAATTCTTAATTTTCTACAATTTCAACTTTTTAATCCCAAAATCGCAAATTATTTTAGACTTTTTACAAAAATCACAAGCTTTGACAAAAACGTTGACTTTTTGTCGTGAAGTCGTTTGCAAGCGTTCGCTAAATCTCAACTTTTTGACATAAAGCAGCAGCTCAGCGTCTCCTGGCTGCTTCTTACCTCACTGAAAATTCCTCAGAAATGTTCTTCTTATAAATATGTGATTGTCTTTGAACGCTCTCGCGGGCCAGATAAAAGGAGGAGGCGTGTGCTCACAGGAGCAAAAACCACCATCAGCAGTGGAAAAACTAATGCAAAGACGAGCTTAAAACCAGACGCAGGAATGAATAACCTGCAGAGAAGACAACTTCATTCATTACAGAGACATTGAGGATGTTCATGTTCCCCAGGAGAAGAATCCCCACCAGTATAATATGTAATGTACCAGTATATAAGAGCTCCAGCAGCAGATAAATGTGTAGATGTTTGCCATCGACAAGCAGTCAGCGTCTCAACTCAGTGGACAAAATGTCCAGTAATCCTTTAAGCTACTGGCCAGAGGGAAACATTTACAGTAATTACTTTAACTTCTAAACATCCGCTGCTGCTTTGTCATTTCATTTGCTACATAATCAGTTCTCTGACCAGGTTAAGTCTGCTTCTCCAACCTTCCCTTTAGACCACATTGTCCTAAATTTCACCCCATGTCCAACCTCCCCAAGTGACGGGCAGCATTTTGAGTGTTTTAAAAATGTTTTTTTGCATTTCTGAAACAGTGTTAAACAGTGTTTAATAATGACCTTTTATGTTTGGAGATGGAGGACAGAATCTCTGCGTGGTGGAGGACATCTGGGGTCTGCTCCCGCCCCCCTGCCTTTTCTGCACATGCATGTTACCCCCAGGCAACGTAATCCTCAATCCTCAACGTTTCCGTGTTTAAACAGATGACGAGCAGCTTTATTTCTCTTCTGAGTCCAACAGTAAAAAGCAGTGGATCCCTCTGAAGGGCTGAGCTTCAGATGCAGCTGTCAGATGATTGTCTCCAGCTGAGAGCAGTCAATCAGGCGTCATTAGCACATCATTTCAGAAGATGCCGCGTGGGATTCATTCCTGTCACTTTTGAGAATTCTCTCAAATTCAATTATGCTGAATTAATCGCCCAGCCTTGTTTTTAAGAAGTTCCATCAACATCTCGCCTGTGTTCGTACAACGTAATTCCATAAAGCTACAGACTCCCGAGAAAGTCCGACCCAGCGTTTCCTCCTGAGAGCTTCAGAATCAAAGACGGTGTCGTCACTCAGCACATCACACGTCGTTGTGAGTCTGTGCAGCCGGAGATCTGATGGTGGACCGCCACCCAGGTTCAAAGATCTGGACCAGAACTCAGGGGCCCCTCCAGGCACATGCTGTTGAGGCCCCGTCAATCTGGACTGAGCTTCAAAGGAAGACCGGTTCAGCTCAGTTTCCTTTTTAAAAAGTATAATAAAAGGTGATTTCATATTATCTTTATATTTCAGCCTCAGTTTAGTTGAACAGCATCAGAACAAAAGTAATCTCAAGGAACTTCAGACAAAAACTAAATATATATTTTAGTAGAGCAAAATCCATCCCTCCATCCATTAACTTCTGCTTGTCCTAGTGGGAGGCAGCAGCCCAGGCCCCCTCATCTTCAGGAAACTATCGACGTATTTCCATCCAAAAGATCCAATCTCTCCAGCATGTCCTGGTCTGAACTGGATCCTCCGTCCAGTTCTCTCTTCTAAAGAGAGAGTCCAGGCAGCCAAGAGACAAAGCTCATCTCAGTGATCTTAATGAGAGCCTTCCCTCACTCATGAACTAGACTCTGGGGGACTCCTGGGGGACTTAGACTCCTCCACATGGATCAACACGCCATCCTGACCCCAGAGAGGCCATTCCAGCCTTTACAGCCTCACCAGTACTGGTCTCAGATCTGGAGGTGCTGTTTCTCATCCCTGACAGCTCACACTCAGCTACAAACCGCTTCAGTCTAAAAATCCGATACAATTCATTTTCATTAAAAAAGACACACACAGCAAAACAGCCTTGTTAAACAATCCAACATAATCTTTACTTTGATTAAATCCTCCATCTTGAGCATGCACAAGGGGAATGTGGAGACAAAAAGCTCCCCATTAACAAAGAGAGTAGTCAGATAGGGGGTGGGGGGGGGCTTCAACCTGAGAGGTGAGAGGACAGGGATATTTGCTATTCCTGTGGTTTTTTCTTTCATTGTGCTGTTGTCAAGTATGATTATTATGATTACTGAATATATTGAGCCAGACTTGATATGTATTACTGTGAAAACACACACACACACACACACACACACACACACACACACACACACACACACACACACACACACACACACACA
>JBAMYA010000014.1:13698710-13710596 GCA_037176975.1 Arrhamphus sclerolepis | reverse complement strand
CCGATCTCCAGCTTTTCCTCCTTGGTCATAATATGATTGTTAGAACCACAATAGACTGGACGCTATTTTATTTGTGGTTAATTCATTGTATTGAGACTGCAATAGGAGAAGTTCCTGATGTTTTTCTGGGATAGTGTTGTGATAAACTTCCTGTTCTAATTTCTTTACTTTTTGTTCAAGGCTGCTTAGCTGTGAAGAGAATACCTTTGATTTGTATTTAATATCTGATTATCTCACCTCCTAAAGAGGCCTTGAATGTCTCCCACTTTAGTGAAGTACTAGTTTGATTAGTGTTTAGACAGAAGTCTGGGTACTGGAGCCAATTAAACTGAAACCCAGATCTATGTGGTGAGGAAATTACAGACGACAGTACTATCATACAAGCATTTCTCAACCTTTAATAGTCATTTGTTCTAGAGTGTGTTTTAAATGTATTTGAGAAGCATAAATAATCTTTTTTTTTCTTTTTATGAGGGTTAAGATATCTCCAAATATCAAACTAAATTTAAATCAACCATGAATTCCTTAATAGTCTTTCTTGTTTGTTGGTGGGAAGAATCAGTTCTGCGACCAGTACATTTTGAGTATATACTGGCCAGGGAAGATGACAAAGAGAGATTAAAAAAAAACATCTTGATGAAAAGCTGGATTATCCCCATTAGGGGCATATATATTGATTAGGTTTACTTGAGTAGATATTATGCCCCCATCGAGTATGATGCACCTCCCCAATGGATCAATGTATTGATTTTTTAATTGAAATGGGATCAAATTGTGAATGAATATCATGACTGCCTGAGTACGAGAAAAACGAGAAATAAATTAAATAAACTTGCCCTGGCCACCTTTTTTTCAACTCTTTTAATATAATTTTGTCAATATTGGATTTTATTAGTTTAATTATATTCTAAACCTACTTGAGTTTTTCCAGTCTATTCAGACCGCTTGCATTCCAGGAGAGTTTTAACTCTGATCCATTAATCACTGGATTTTAAAATATTTGTTTTTCAGTTGTACTTTAGGATAACATGACCAAAGGAAAAGCAAAAGTAAAAATGTAAAATACATAAATAGATAAATACCACACCCCAAGTGGATTTGTTGCTTATCAACCATACGGACACCAATGATACGCAGAGGTAATGGAATGTAGCCAATATCTGTGTGATGGGACCTTCGCAGAACTGGTTTCCATCACTGAGCACCTGCAGGCAAACCTCACGTAACCAAGTCTGATGCCAAGCATGGCCACTTGCCTTGGGAGACCCTTCCTGGGAATTTCTGGTGACCTAATGATTACATTTCACATGTGCAAGACTACTGAGGGAAGGTGTAAGGCAGTAGTCGAAGGAAATGGATTTGTTAGCTTGCTCGTACTTTTATTAACACATCAACACAACAATGTTGAACTGGGGAAATTAAGAGGTTAAAGAACTTCTAAGTCTTTCATCAGAGGATGAAATCAGCTGGTACTTAAGTACCATGTCACTCGACCCGAACAACTTTGGTTTGTCCTGCGTCCTTGTCCTGTTGGTGCTTCCATTTACTGGCGCACAATGCGCATCTTGAGTCATGCGTCATGTGACATGTTGACGTTGAGTCCCACCTTTGTTTCCAGAACGTCGGTTTCGTGTATGTAAGGACATGAGTTTGTGGGATTTTTGGCACACTATGCAAAAGCCGTTGAGATAAAATCATTTCCTGCAAATACTGGGCCAACTGTCCGGTCACGTGACTCAGAGATTTCAGCGACTTCATGTTGCAAAGAGGCGGGACAAAGCTGTCGAAGCCAACGGCTTCAAATCAAATGACATCAAGGCAAATGATTGGTCAGCTTTATTGCTTAATATAAATTTCTCTGATGTGGTACAAAAATATTCACCCCCGTACAGCTGTCATGGGTGTCATATGTAACCAGGGATGAGAAAAACGAGGTCTGTAAATATGTTTAATTCTGCTGCAAAGATGGTTCTTTTAACATGGAGGTCAATGGGGATTTGTTCGGTTTTGGACCCACCTAGTGGTCAGTAGAGGAACTGCAACTAAATGTACTTCCTGGACGAGCTTCAACTCGCTTGGGTAGAAAAGGAGGTGCGGCTTCACATAAATGTTACACAATGTCAGTATGTAAGTGCCTTCAGTTGCATTCAGCCCTCTCGCTTCTCCCTCCAGGTGGTATGAGTCTCATGCTGATGTTCTGACCTTCAACTGTGTTTCAGCCTCACCCTGTGACTGTTTTAACCCAAGCTGAGCCAGATCCGACAGTATAATTGAACACACTGTGTTGTTTTGTGTCGTCATGACGTTCGTGGAGAAGACAGAACACTTGGCCCTGGCTCTGAGGGAGAATATTCCTTTTTTAGCCTCCTTCAGCTGATTTCTACATTCAAATGCATTTCAGATAATCCATTTTTAAATAGGTGAGGGGAGATAAATAATTGAAAACAGCACAGAACTACACATATTGTTCACCCTCACATCTCTGCTCTGTTTTAATTTCAGCACAATAATAATAAAAAAAAAAAAAAAAAAGATCATTTTGCAGCAGTGACACGCCACTGGGTAACTGCACACTCTGCTAATTGGACTGCCAAGTAGAAAAACACTCTGAAATACAATTTAACATCTTGTTGGCAGTCTTTGACATAACTGGGGCAAACACAATAAAGAATTAATGACATGTGCCAACATGGGGCTATTTTCTTAGCCTCTGCATCCATGAGCAAGCTGCTGGGAGTTTACATGGAGGACAAAAAGGGCCAGCATAATAATTGTGTTGACACTAGACACTTCCCACACTTTGAAAGGTGTTGGAGGGAGTGAGAGGATGCTATCTGACACTGACCTACCATGTCATCATTATTGCAGAGGGTTCACGGAGGATAAGAAAAGAGATGCTATCTCGTGTGGCCGAGGCCTGATTGGAATTCTCAGTATCAATGTTTACAATCGGAGCCTGGAAATCAGACTCCATATACAGAGACCCCAGAGTCATGAAGGCACTTCACCACAGTCACTGAAACTACTTCCATCACGTCATTGTATTTCTAAGAGAATGATGCAACATGTTCAAAATGTGCTCATTTCCTGCCTTACCAGGAATTAGAAAAGAGGCTAACTGTCCTCCAGCTTCACAGCTGGGCTCAAATTCTGTGTTCGCTGTTTGTTGAGATGCACACCTCTGCTGTGCAGACATTTTATTTTAAAAGACATATTTCACCAACTTTAGCATGTGTCATGTCAGCTGAGGTCCGCAGAGCCTGAGATGTTCTGCAGCTCCCTGGTTTTTTCACAGCTTTCTCAGCATTGCACAGTCTGACCTTGGTGTGACATTCATGAGACATCCACTCCTGAGACGATTGGCAATGTTTTCAGCAACTAAATAAAACTGTCAAAACATTTGCACTTTTCCTGATAGAAACACCTGCTTGCACCTAACCACCCCCCACCCCCCAAGTTCCTATGGAAACCAGCATATGGCTTCTTATGTACTGCAAATCAAAACCTAAAATTTGTCTCATTTTTGGTCCAATAAATAATAACAGGGTAATATGTCATGTATTGTTGTTCATCTAAGGTTGTATTTACCTCATTTTAAGACACGGTAAGGTCGTTTTGGGGGTGTTTTTTTTTAGTATGTATTTTGTAAAATCTTCTAATTGAAGGTGTAACTTCTTTTTACATGACTGTAGCTCCAGCACTTACAAAACCAAAGTCTGACATTTCCATATTTCTGGTCCTATATGGATAACAAAAACAGAATGTGACCTTTTGAGCCTGGCTGGTAGAGTTTATGCTAATTTATTCTAATCAACTCCACACTTGCATCACACTGGCATCAAGCTCCCTTTCAAACCACCTGTATTTTTTTTTTAAAGAGTTTTATTAATCAAAATATTAGACTTATTCCTTCAACAGTATAGAGCCAGGAACCAGTGTGAGTCCAGACAGGCAGAGAGATGGGAAACTGGAATAGAAATGCTGAATGACGGACTCACCTCCACTCCGTCCTCGTGTCTGTACTGCTTCCAGATGCGGCCGGTGTCACTGAAGAGCAGCAGGTAACTGCTGACCCAGTCCCAGCTGTCGTAGCGTCCCTGCGTGGCCACAGCCGTCACCTCCATCTGCTCCCGGAGGTCCACCTGGAGCCAGGGGTTGTGGTCGGTCACCATGGGTGACCAGCCTCCTGCTCCTGGAGGAGGGCAGAAAACACAGCGAGTGGATTCACGTGACTTATATTTATAAACCTGCTGAATGTCATTTATTCAACAGCAGCTTTTTTTTTTTTTTACTTCAAAGTCTTGAGCAAGAAAAAAACCCTCCTGAGTCCTTTTCCATCGAGGTCAAGGAGAGACGTGTCGCGGAAGATCAAAAGCACTCAGGAAAAGAGAGAGGAGGCCACGCCGCACCTCCACTCGGCTCTGGTGGAACGCCGCTGTTTTCTAACTACAGGTCGTACTCAGTGTAGCGTTGGAAAAGTGAAATGTGTTACTGTCACGCTGAAGGTTGCAGCTGCTCTGGGATGGCCTTCCTCCTGTACACAGATGTATCAGCTCTCTTCTTTGCGTTTGGAGAGTTTTTGTGAGCTCTTATCACAGCTGACACTCATAT
The DNA here is from genome assembly GCA_037176975.1 of Arrhamphus sclerolepis. NCBI lineage: Eukaryota > Metazoa > Chordata > Actinopteri > Beloniformes > Hemiramphidae > Arrhamphus > Arrhamphus sclerolepis. The sequence continues at coordinate 13,705,985 of JBAMYA010000014.1, read as the reverse complement.
ACCTCCTTCAGGCAGGTGTCAAAAGTCGCTAATGTAGCGTGAAGGTGGTCTGAATGTCCAGAGAATGTTTAGCAACACATGATGAACAGTAATTCTAAAAAGCATGTAGACCACTGTAGTTAATTCATAAGTTAATTTGAGTATTAATTAGCCATAGATCTGCTGTAAAACATCAGCTCTGCATCTCTTGTTTCACTGACTTGTGTTTTTCCCACTTTTCAACCTGATGGTCTACGTCTGGTGTGTAGCTCTTCTTCTACATGCAGGTAGTACTCATGCGCTGGAAAACCTGGACTTCGTTCCAGAAACCCAGGCTACCGAACCTCGAGCATGAGGGTTCATTGAGTCGGTTTCAGAAACCGAGGTAACTGTCTCTGTTACCATGGTAACTGACTCAGAGTCCAGAGAAGGGTTAGTTTAACATACACAGGGTTACTTTCTGTCTCCTCCCCTTCATGAAGATGAAACGAGTTCAATTTCATCAGAAAACTGATCATATAATGATCATTTAGGAGACGTTTGTGTCAGAAAAGCATGTTGAGGATCTGAGCAGATAGTTTAATAGATAGTTTAACGGGGTCAAACCAGCCATGACTTGTAACCATGACACCCTGAGGATTTTTTGAAGAGCGTTTGGTCTTCATCACGTATCACCACCATATGTCCATATTAAAAATACCTCTGTTTTATTAGCTATTATTTATTTGTAAATGCCTGTTTTCTTAATACCAACACATTTACTTAACATAACCTGTTCTATTTCCCAGTAGTCACAAACTCTTCATGTAATTATGATTTAAAAGTTGATATGATTAACTTGTATAAAATAACTTTATGTACATTGTGCTCCCACTTCTGTGACTGGACGTATTGATCGTCCATATTCCCCTTTAAGCTCCTTAAATGATTTATCTTTTAGTTATTCAATTCTTCCTGAATGTTCTTTAAATGTGAATAAAACCGACCTTGTTACGTTTGAGTTTCCTGTCAAAAAATATGTTTTATATACTTCACCTTCAACTGTTGCAAAGCTTTTGTTGTTTTCGTTTCTTTTCATTCGAGCAGGATTTCTCCTACTACCAAACATTTAAATTACACATTCACTCTGTAGTTTCTCCCTCGTCAGCTTCACCGCTGCAGAGTCACATGATTGCAATAAAATCAAATAAGTAAATTTAAATAAATTCAATAGAGAAGGGTCGGATCTCTTCCGTTTACTGGCGTTGCCATGGTGACTCGCAGCATCGGCATTGATGATGACATGCTACAGTCTGGGCAACTCAGGGTCTACATATTCAGACTTGACTGAACCACCGATCTGAAAACTCAGTTTGGCTGGTCAACGTTAAATTCCAAATCTGGGAATGTTCCAGATTTTCGTCATAGTTTCAGCTCCAGCAGCCCTGCAGTGTCCTGATCCAACAGAACCCATTAGGAATGCAACACATTTAAAAAAGAGAGCAGGAATTTCTCTGAAGATTAGGGACATCGTACAGGAGGCATCATCTACGAGACCATCGCTCCCTGAAAGAGGCATCGACAGAATCAATGTGATTAAGTGATCAGTATAATGAAATCCCTTTAAAAATTCATAATAGCAAAGGTCAAAATCGCTGAAGTATTTGGACGAGGACGTAGGAGTGAAAGAGACAGCTGCAGCCGGGGGACTGAGAATGAAGGAGAGGCTGGAGGTGCTTTTATTGGATCTCTCTGCAGCTTTTGACTTTGATTAATAAACTTGGGGATGTGTTTGGAGTAGTTTTAACTTGCTCTCGTCATGCCTTTCTAACAGAGGTTTTAGACTTCTTATGAATCAAGTCCGCTCACCTTTGGGGTTCCTCAGGGTTCTGTCTTTGTGCCTTTTGTATCTGCTTCCAGAGAAATAATCAGCAGGTGCAGTGATGAATCGAACCACCTTTATGCTGATGATATCCAGCTGTGCTGCTCTTTGAAGCCCACTGAGTTCCACAAACTATTCTCCTTAACCAGATGCTTGTGCAGTATCAACCAGGCGTTAAAGGATAATTACTTACATCTGAACGTCCACCAATAAAACAGCAAACAGGTCCTGTAGCATCATTTTAGCTCTCCAGAGTCATGTGTGGAACCTAGTTGTTGTTTTCTGACTCAAAGACATCTTTGGAGCATCATTCTAAACAGTTATAACAGTTTCTTTGATCTTGGTAATATCTCCAAATTAAACCCTTGTGTTCGAGGCTGAATTGGAGATGATTAGTCACATCTTTATATCATCACATCTTGATTATTTTAACAGCCTTTTCACCTGTCTTAATAAAAACGGTTGAGGTTGTTCAAAATGATGCTGGTGCACATCACACCTGTTTTACAGTCTCTGCACTGGTTACCAGTGAATTTTAGAAAACACATTAAAGTCTTGACCCTGACTTTCAGAGACCTGTTTGGTCAAGCTCCTTCATATGTTTGACCTGTTACAGCCTCACATCCGGAGCAGTTAAAGCCTTTTCTTTTTAGACATACTTTTACTTGCCAGCTAACACATATAGCACACGAGTCTGAATGGTTGCTGGTTATTTCATTATTTTTTATTAAAGGTATGTCAGAAAAGTCACATTTTCTTTCTTCTGCCACATTGCAAACTGACAACAAAAAACAGGTTTTGTGAGTGAAAGCAGGGAAATATTCCTGGGTCACTTCACTCAGATAAGAAAGGCTGCAGCCCGACAGACCTGAGGTGAAGACGCTACCGCTCCCTGAATAGCAGCAGTTACAATCTGATCCTTTTTCTTATTATCGTACCTGAAGCAGAACTATTTACCCTGACATCTGAGTTACTTTTGACAACTTATATTTACTGAAGACCTTTATTTGCTATTAACCCCGAGGCTGTTCTCAGGTTCCCAGAAGGCCCAGTATTTCCATGACAACACTGAACATCCCCATGGTGCTGTAAATTTTCTGCTTTGAGTCGGTGCCAAGCAGGTCTCTTTAAATAAAGACTGAAAGATTTAAACAGATTGACTCTGTGTTTTGTGAAACGAGTTTTCACACTTGTGTCATTTCAGTCTGTCAGTAAACTCACAGCTTCAAGAGTGAAACAGTCCGTCTGTGAATAAATGCTGCCAATCAGGACCTTCACCACAACTCAGACACATTTAAAGATATTTAAAGCTTATATTTAGTTTCAGACAAAATCATATGACATGCAGAAACTCAAGTTATCCTTCGATCAATACTCAATCAAGCCTTTGCCTAAGTTCCTGACGAGGCCTTCTGGATGGAAGGTGAAGCGTCGAGAAAGCCCAAGAAAAAGACACCCAGCTGCCTCCATTCAGCCTGTCGAGGAGAATCATTTTTAAAATTTTCAATCTAACGTCGGCAGCAGGAGCTGGAAAACAGCATGGGCCAGATGCAAAAATCATGTTTACACAACTTCTGTTGTTTACAACCCTCTTCCTGCACAGACGAGCGTTTAGAAACGAATGAGAATGTGCACATGCCATGCATTTATTTAGAATAGGAATTTTAAGCAAAAGGTTTTAAGTGAAAATTGATCTTGTTTTGTTGTGTTTTCTTTTGTTTGCTGCTGTGACTTCAGGGTTCTGTTTGTTTTTGGTTTTTTTTTAATAAGTCTTGATTACAATTCCTTATGTTGTTTTTATTAAGACAGTAAATCTAGATGTTTTGGATTTTATTATATTCTCATTACTTTATATTTTTTTAGTTTTAAAGTGGTTCTGAAACGATTAAAAAAAGAGATATTTAATCTGCTGTTTTACATGCAAAACACAGACAAACAGATTTACTTCTTCGACTTCACTGGCCATTGTCTCCGTTTGACTTTCAGTAAAACTTTGCTGTTGCTCCTTCTTTTATTGGCAAGTCCATCTTTGCAGATTAGTGTTTTAGGACCCCTTCTCCAGGATGCCCTGCCCACCCACTGGTTCTCAGCTTGACTGAGGATGGCACCGATGGCTCTGCATATTTAGTTTATTTAATACACATTAGCCATCAGCAATGGCTTGGTGTCATGAGCAACTGACAAATCAAGTTGTTCGCACATATAGATGAAGTCCAAACTCCTGACTACTGAGTGCCTGATTTGCAACTGACATGTCAAAGCTGACCTGTAACCGTGTAGTCTGAAGTAGCCTTTACATGTAGGATATCTTGGCAACAAGTTTTGGTCTCAGATTAGTATTTTGTTACCTCAAATTAGCATTTTGTGGCCACAGATTAGTATTTTGTGGCCTCAAATTAATATTTTGTGAAATCAAATGAACATATTGTGTCATCAAATTAATATTTTGTGGTCTCAAATTTGTATTTTTTGGCCTCAAATTACATTTTGTGGCCACAGATTAGTATTTTGTGCCCTCAAATTTGTATTTTTTGGCCTCAAATTAGCATTTTGTGTCTCAATTTTTTTTTTTTTTTTTGTGGCCTCAGAATTGCATTTTGTGGCCACAAATTAATTTGAAATACCAATTTCAAACTTCACTAATTTGAGGCCATAATTTCTCATTTTATTTTTCACGTGTCATGTCTAGGGCTCGGTACTCAGTAGATCAAAATAGCCAAAGTACTCACAGCCTGGCTTGCTAACTGCTTTGTGGCCATGTAATACTATTTTGAGGCACAAAATATTAAGTTGTGGCCCTGAAATAGTCATATGAGGACATAGTTTAAGGTTTTATTTCAGATGTCATGTCTGGGGCTCCGTAGAAACAAGATGCAGACATCATAAACAGTAAAAGCACAAGTTTTGGGTGGCGCCGTACTTACCATCTCGTCTGTTGAGCTTGGCGTTGAACGCGGCGTGGCTGGCCGATGACTGCGACGAGCTCCGAAACGATGAGTGCGGCAACGCTGACACCAAAGGAGTGTTGCAGTTATCTGGAAAATAAAAAAGAAACATTATTTTTTTCTGATGTGCTCCGTTTTAATCTCATTGCATGCTTTAACTCCCCACTCCCCCACCCCGGCCTCATGCTTGGATTTGTTCAACAGACAGTAATTATAAACGGTGATTAGTTGCACATTAGCTCAAAGTGCTCCTCTACCTGTCTGCAGCAGAGTTTGAAAGCAGAAAACTGAGTGAAGCAGCAGCACTCCTTCAGCTCACCGATGCCTCCAACAGTCTATTAACCCCTGCAGTGACCCTGAAAAACTGCAGCACAAACGCTGCAGCTCCTTTCCAGCTTCTGTGTGTTCTTTTTAATCCCACATTGTGAGATTACATCACGTCCAGCAGGCAGCAGATTAGGAGTGCGGTAATGTAAAGCTGTCACTTTCATCTCGTCCAACATCAGCCCCATTCAGCGTCTGAGCTGCACTGAGACCCGGGTCTGAGGACATAATGAAAACTGGCATCAGACTGATTACAATTATCCCCCCGGCTCCTTCCATCAGCTCCCCCCCCCGAGGAGAGGGCGGGGCCCCTGTTTCTGGGTGTCACTCAGATGGATTCTGAGCACATCTGGAGCCGCGATTGGCCGTCCATCTGGTCAACAAGAGCTCAGCAGCAGTGACAGCAGCAATTGGCTTTCTTTCTGGGTGTCCTGCTGAATTCCAACTGACCTGATTTGACTGCAGTCAGATCACTCGCCAAGAGATTTTTCTAATCCTGATTTCAAGTGTGACTAAAGTGGATCAAGCTCTTATGTCCAAGAATCAAGCCATGGCAGCGCTGCAGATGTTCACTGGGGAAATGAGAGCGCTGGCATCTCAATAACCCGGCAACAAGCAACAGAGTTATCATGCGAGGACTGTTCTCTTCATCCATCAAAAGTCTCCTTGATCCTGTGTTTCCTTCCCACTGAGCAACTCTTATTTATCTCCCCCATCTTTGATGTGAGAACGCAAATGAAAAGCCCGTTTGGTTTGTTCCCTCATTCAGTCCACTTGACACAATCAGACCCATACATCTTTGAAGATGTTATTCTGACGTTCTGACATGTGTTCTTAAATTAGACGGTGAGGTTAAGGTTTCTCCGTGTGCAAATGCTGTTGCTGTATACAGATCTGCTCTGGAGCCAGATGCCCAGCTGTCAGTCAGGACGACTTAAGGACGGAGGATGATTTGTCTGTAAAGCTGCTCCCAAGGCCCGCGGGATAACTGGAAATCCTCTGAAGCCGACTCCAGATCTGAGTGCAAGCCTCAAGGGCCTGAATTTTATAGCCAAAATGAAGCCAGCTTTGCATCTGAACGCATGGAAATAAACACATGCGCGCACAAGTGCCGGGCTGAGAGAGAACACTTAATCTCTCTTGAAATCAAAAACACATCAGCTGCTGGAGACCGAAGAGCTCCCAGCTGCAGGCACAAGTGATGGTTTTCTGCTGAAGATGTGTCATGTTGACACTTCTGGGCTGAAAGCACATCTGAGGTTGCACCGCTGACTGTGTCTGGAATAGTAATGACACAGGTAAATCACAGAGACCTGCACACAAAACTTTATTCATCTGAGAGTTTCATTAAAGGATCCAGTGATGTATGAACATAAACACGGTCACTGGCATCACCACCCCACACCTGAACTTCCAGTGACACTGCGGTGTGGTTCCTGATTAAGACCACTCACTTCCTCCCAACAGAACCAAGCGGCAGCCATCCCTCTTCTGGGTTGAAGCTCATCCAGGAAGTAGCTTTTATTGCAGTTCCTTGTCTGGCCACTAGGCTCCAAAACAGAGTAAATCCCCATTGACCTTCATGTTAAAAGTGACAACTTTGCAGTCGAATTAAACATATTTACAGCCTGGTAAAAAATAGTTTTCTTCATTTGTGGTTACATATTACATCCACGGTAGTCAGCTGTTCTGACAGTCGTTACATCGAGTTGATATAAACATGCTGCTATGGACACGCCTCCTACGATTTAATTGGCTAGACTGTTCTGCTGAGCTGCAACCAGATTAATCATATGGAGATAACTTGGTGGGAAAGCCCAATATTACCTCAGAGGGTGGGGGTGGTGGGGGTTAGATAACCGCATAACTGCGGGTAATTTCTCACTTTTTAACTGAAGTATAAAAAATTGCAAACCACAACAGCCCTATGCATGGCATCTTTATGGGGAGATGTTTTTTTGGACCATATCAGATAAATTTAAATAAATTTTTTTTTAAAAAGTTGACCAATCAGATGCCACAACGTCATTTGACAGCTTTGTCCCGCATCTTTGCAACATGGTGCTCCATGATTTAAATGGTAAATGGCTTGCACTTATATAGCGCTTTACAACTGTATTTCTACAGCGCCAAAGCACTTTACACTGTAAGCATTCACCCATTCAC
>JBAMYA010000014.1:13670447-13698610 GCA_037176975.1 Arrhamphus sclerolepis | reverse complement strand
CCATGAGGGAGTTTTTTCTTGCCACTGATGGCGTTGCCATGTGCTCGGGGGTCAAGCTCTGGGTTTCTCAAGCGCCTCGAGATGACTTGTCGTAAATAGGCGCTATATAAATAAATTGAATTGAATTGAATTGAAAAAATCCACAATCATCTCCTTTCTTCTGTTCACATATAAGATGAGACGATTGTCTCCACACCATGCCACAAAGTGGTCCATCAGTTCTCTGTCTTCAGTTTTTTGTCCATCACTGATACACCCCACAACTGCAGAATCATCTGAGTGAGAAATGGAAGAACATGATCCTTACAGTGCTGCTGCTTTGTCCAGATGACTGGCCTCACTGAAGCAGCTGTACGATGGCATCTTCAACTCCAAACCCACAATAATAAGGAATCTGCAGTGGGTCCTGGTTTCGCTGGTTTGTTGTCTCTGATCTTGACTTTGAGTTGTTTTGTACTGACCTCAAAAATTCGCTGTCTTACTGGGAAAGCACTGCAATGTTATTCAGGCCTACCATGGTCATCCCTGCATTTACCTACCTAACTACCTACATACCAGCTAACATGGCTGACCTGCAGTCCAACCCTCCACAGATCCAGGTCCTGCACAAGGTTTCTTTTCAAGAGGGAGTTTTTTCTTGCCACTGTTCGGCTACTTGGTGGTCATGCTCTGAGTTTCTGAGAAGCATATAGAGACAACTTGTGTTGTAAACAATGGCTGTATAAATAAAACTGAATTTCTCCTCACAGTCATTTTGGTCACAGGTTGACTCTTAATGAACCTATCAGTGATGGAGAGAAAGACACATTGTGATCTGCCTTGCTGAGAGGAGCGGTATGCAGCTGATCCTACATATTTTTCTCTCTACTGAAATCGTAAAATCTGCAGATATCACCATGAATGCACTGGGTTGTTGTATTTATAGCTTAGCAACAGATGAGCCAATGGCGTCACATTCAGCATCTGTGCCAGCTGATGATGGGACGTAAACTGTTAAAACAATAACACTGGTCAGCCTTCTCGGTAGATAATGTGGTTGAAAACCAAGAGCTAACCAATCAATATCCAGGCTGCAGGATCTATGTTTCACAGCAGCATGTCCTGGATTGCACCATATGTTGTTGACAGTACAGAAATTCCACTGCCCTTGTTTTTGCCGCTCGTCTTCAAACCTCCACCTGACCATGTCTTCAGAAAGGAGGCAGATACTGAATTAACAAAACTCCAGATTTGTCCTTGTTAGCGCTTCACACTCGTCCATCTTAGCGACAGATCTCACGTTCCCTCTTATTATGGACGGAAGAGGTGGTTTAAACTTATAAACATTTGTCATGTTAATGTAGTTACTCATCATAACAGCTGGGAAAATAATTTATATATGTTCTCAATGTAAGAAATAAAATTTAAAAAAGGTAGCCTAGATGTCATCAGTTGCTCTGTGAGCTAGTTTAACGTAGTAACACAACGGCTCCTTTACTGTTTTTTTGCCAACAGTCGAGATGGGGGACTGCAGCAGTTACTCAGTTATGCTTCCTAGAAGTACGTAAATATTCATTTAAATTAAATGGAAGTCATTTGAGAAGCTTTAGGAACAATAAGAGAAAGTTATTGCAAATTATGTCTATAAATTTCACATAGCGCTGTCTTTGTCTTACGCTGTTTAGAAGATAAACAGTTTAATGGTGCAACATCAAATACTGTATATTTTTTATAAAAAAAAAGATCAGTTTAAATTAAATATAGATATATTCAGATCAAGTTAAAGGAGGAAGAAACGTGTGAAAAATAAGGCAAGAAAAATGTGCAGTCTACTTTGCAGCAGTGATGCCAATACGACGTTAAAAGGCAACTCAACAAATAAATGAGTAAACTGTTTTTCTTCCAAAGAAATGGATCATGTCAGCAACTACAGCTGGTTTTTGTTTCAAAAGCAGCAGAGTTAACCGAATATGCTGTAGCTTTATTAATGTTTTTTTTCTGTAATTTTAGGCAAAATATAAAGACATGACATTTAAATAAGAGAAGAGTTTCAACAGTTATGAAACCTAAAAACGCTGGATTTTTTAACTAATGCGCTTCCTGACATTTGCTCAGTAATAGTCATGATTACATTCACACCACTGAAGTATATGCCTGCACACTTTTTCATAACCTCAGACACACTTGAAAGGGTGAAAAAGTTAAATTACAGCACAGAAACAGACTAAGAGCTTGGAGGTGTTATTTTGCCTTGGCTTTAGATGAGACTTATTATGAAACAACAACAAAAAAAAAAAATCTGTGCTTGAAAGCATGAATTTGGAGTCATTACGCAACGCCTTCACTGTGAGTCTGAAACTATAGATCAGAGTAAAGTTCCCTGCACCCCACCTGTGTCTTCATTCACATGCAGAAGAGAGAATCATTTACAAATTTCATGAAGAATCAGAATCAATGCCAGTGAGTAAAGAAAATGTACAGCAAAAGAAAAATGATCTATAAGACACAGAATAAGATGCAATGGTGAAGCGGAGGTCCTACTGTAACCTGACAAGGTGTTGCTTTCCTGAGGTCCTGGGGGAAAGCTCCAACAAACTACATTTAATGCACTTCATTTCACGAGTGGAGATCACAATTTTAACAGTCAATAGCAAACATAAAATGTTGTTACGCCTGTTCCAACCCCAGACAACATTCTGACTCATGTGTGAGCAGAAAACAACTGCGAGCAAGGAACTGGAAAAACTGAGTGAGCACATGAGCTCCACCCAGTGGCAGTTTTGTGCTCTTGAAACAGCTTTTTCTCTTGACTGTTAAATTTGTGCTCTCCACAGTTTCCATGCATGCAAGTCTGAATGTGTTTATCCAAGAGCTCCCATTTTGAAAACGTGTTTTAGCATATTTGTTTCCTTATTGAAACTTGTTCTGGAAATGAAAAGGGAATTGATAAAGCAGAGAGAGAAAATGTCATGGTTTGATAAAAGTGCAAAACTGTTTAAAAAGTAAATAAAAGCTTTGTGGGGCAGTGGAACAGCTGGTAGCGCAGACGCCTCACAGCTAGAAGGTCCTGCATGTTCTCCCCGTGTTCCCTTGGGTGGCTAACGTGAGTTACCCTCACAAAAACATGTAGCAGTCCTGGGCTGTACTCTACATCCCCTGGCCAGCCGGGGCACCCGAGGGTGGGGAGGATCTGGCTGGAATTACGCGATCCTTCCACGCAGTACGTCCAGCTGAGGAATCCCATCCCCTCGGGTGAAAAGAAGGATCTGCTCACTCCTCAGGTATAGAAAGAGACTTTAGCTCAGTGCAGGGCCCCCCCGGGGTTGGCAGAGGGAGTGCAATGCCCAGGACTGCAACTTAGGCAGTGAGCACTGGGGATAAAAAGGGAAAAATGTGGGATAAAAATTGTAAATGAAAAAATAAAAGCTTTGAAAAAGCAAGTATACCAGGATTTCCTTCATGTACAGTGTTCAGCTGATATGTAGCAGAGGATTTTCAAGGTTATTTTGAACAACCTGGCTGTTACATTGCTGCAGCATTCCTATCTGCAGTATTCTAGTGACAAGATTCTATCTTGAAGCCATAATATCATAAATTTAGCAAAATTTGAGCTCATTAAATTAAGGTTTTTCTTATAAAATCTAAAAAAAAGTTTCTCATGTAATTGAAAATTTTAAACATTAAGCAAGATATTATTATACAGCTACAAATTTTACAAAAGTTTGACTTTTTAAATTAAATTTTTTATCAGAGGGCATAAATTTTGTTCACCATACAATCACAAATTTTGTATGATTTCAACTTTTTATCCTAAAATCACACTTTTTTGTTATGAGAGTTCATTTTACAAAAAAACAAATCATGATTTTTGCTAAAGACTATCAACTTCTATGGTAAACTCTTGCAAACATTTGCTAAACCCTGACTTTTTGACATCAACCAGCTGCTCTCCACCTCAGTTCTTCAATTTTTTGATGTCAGTATTGAATCAAATGGACAGTTGCATTGAAATCTTGTCTTTGTACGCTCTTGCAGGCCAGATAAAATGAAGCGGCGAGTTGGATTTGACCCTCTGGCCTTGAGTTTGACACGTGCTGTAAAGACAACTTAAAAAGGGAGCTGTTTTACCGTTATATTTTGGCCAAAGTGTGTCAGACATTTCCTTTCACTTTAAGACCTCAGAAAACATTTTGTATAAGAAAAGGGGGTAAAATCTGACTCCGCAAAAAAATTGGCATAATCGTGAAAGAAAATGTACCTCTGAGCAAACGTGCTTGTGACAACTTGTCAGACATAAGGCATCAAGACTCAATAAAACAGGATCCTATAATTTTCTCTACTTTTGCAGCCTTATGTGATACTGCCATATATTGAGGGTTCTGCATTTCATTATAATTTTCTCTGTCTCGGTTTGAGGACAGGAAAGAGGTCATTGTGAGTGCACTTAGTAAGTGGAAGAGCTACACAAGCTTCACAAAGAGGCTAATTCACAGTGCAGCCCTCCACCATCAAAGTGCTCGGCTGTGGATTTAATTGAGAGCTAAGCTCCCAACTGGGGATTCTACACCATGGCCAGCTGACACTGGCATATCAAACCACCTCCTCATAATTGAAGCTCTCTTTTTGCTGAGACAAAAAAAAGCAGAGTTTTTACTTACAATTAGGTTCTTCGCTATCATCACCACAATAATTATTCCCTGCAGAAGGTCTCAAAATGAGAAACTGCTGTGTTGATACAAACCACGCTGGCATTGTGTTCCATCTGAAGTTTGCTGTGGTCATTTTTGTTATCACCACTTCAGGTTCTTACCATTTTTTCAAAATGAGAATTTGTTCAAGGATCTTGAAGGATTTGCCCCACTTTATAGGAGGTGGCATTACAAGGTCACCCTGCCATAGGGATTGACTCATTATGCACACTCAGAATGCACAATAGACCTCTATTAATAATAAAACATTTATTTGTATTCAAGTGTGACAGTGGGGTTCAAAAGTAAGTTCAAACACATTTAAAACCTGTCATGCGGTGTATGTTCAGGTGAACCTGGAAATTAGTAGAACGTTTGAGGATTCATAAATATTCTGGAAGGACAGAATTTCTGACATCTCGGATTCTGCTTGATGAGACACCCCCACTCCCACCCCCACCCCGCCTTATACCCACCAGTGAAGCATTGATTGGGTTATTAGACTAAATGAGCCTGCAGTCATTGTTCAAGCATGCTCCAGGTTTCCTGCAGAACTCTGCTGACGGTCTGTGACCACGAGAAACATCAAGTATCAGAGATCAGAGTGTTATTGAGAATAAAACCAGGGCTGGACTCAAGGTCAACAGCACATCAATGCTAATAATGTCATACTACTGTCTGCACCCCTTTAACTACACATCAAAATCAACATTTCATCAACCATGCTGGTTTCAGGTAATATGTTATTGATGGAGTAAAAACAAATAATGTGAGCCATGCTGTTCTACTCTATAGTGTCTCAGAGCAGAGATCTGTAGGGAGTAATGAGGTCACAGCCTAGATGCCAAACTATAACTATTTGCTGCAATAATACTTGTAAAACATGTGTATTTATTGCAACATTAGTTGACATGTATCGACAGTATATGTGTGTGGAGAGTAAAAAGTATGTGAACACCAGTAGTGGCTGCTGGTGTTGAAATGATGTTAACTGAAACAATGAAATACTATAAGTGTGTTTTATTTACATTGTAAGAAATGAACAATGGAAATGGTCCAGTAATTTCACCAAGCAAACACCAAGAAATGGGTTGCAGTTTGAATTTTGATTTCACTTGCAAAATCCATGATTAAGTGATGGTGTATATCTCAAAATAGCTGTCAATGAAATGATTCAGCCTTTCAACTGATCCTCCAATTATCATGAAGCCCAGCGTCTAGGTCCGCCCACAGCTCCTGCTCACTCCCAGAGAAGCTGAGCATCCGGGGGCGGGACCAAATCGCATCATTTATCCAATGACTGTCAAGTTTCTAGGCGATGAAAAAAACTGTTCCATTGAGTCCCATTGAAGTGAATGAATGCTCAGCTTTTACGGGCAAATTAATTGATTGTAGACCATATAAGAAAACGATTTCTGGAAATCTATGGAATTGACTCTAGGGGAATGTATGACAAGTCAACAAAATGGAGTCAGTCGATTTGTGGTAAGTAGCTGATTCTGAACAAGCTCGTCTTCTAGATGAATGTGTTCTGAAGCATTTGTAGTCAATGAAATGTTAACACAACTGCACATATTTGAACATTTAATTTTTGACATTTTAGGGGAAGATGAGCTTCTGTCCTCTGGGTAACACCTCAGGGTTTTCTTGTTTTCTGCACTAATTTGCCATAAAATGTGATCTGATCTCCATTGAATTCACAGCAACCATCAACAATGTGCATGAGTTAATAACACTCAATTAGCACATCATGATTGAACATAACCATTAAACATTCAAAGTGCTGGTGGAAAAAGTATATCATCACTGGTCCAACTTTCTATGATTTCAGAAATGTAAAGCTGAAGTGTTTGATAATAACGAAGAAGCACAATCTGGATCAGAGCGAGGATAGAAATCTAGAAGCACCGCAAGCAAATTTACATTTTCTCAGCAGGACCGTCTAGCTACCCTCCATGGAAGATCATTATTTCTGCCCAAAAGTCTTGGGGAGCCAATCAGATCAGTTTATCCTTGTAGAGGGTCCTTGAGAAGGTTTAACATGATGACGACAGAGCTGAGACATAGTCTGGATGGTAAACAGCTGTTCTCAGTTCTTGGGATTGGCGTTGTGGTGGATGAGGCCCATTGCATTTACATCTCACCTCAATGTTCCCCTGTTGACTAGTTTGCATCGCTCTGAATACGTCACCTTATTCGTTGCTTTGGTTGTAGCTCTAACCAGCTGTGTGCAGAGTCAGTTTGAAAAGCAACAACTGGTCCCACCTCCTGGATGAGGAGGGAAGAAATCATGGACTGGACATGATCAAAGCGAAATTCAGAGGTGAATCACACATCTGTATTTGACTTGTTATTAACTAGCTAGTAAATGGAGAGATGGACTTTAAAGGTTTAGACACGTTCCTCAGTCCATCAGTGGAAGGTAAGCATAGTGATGAACTGATTTTCAGGATCATATTCTTTCATGTTACAGAATTATGTCCATTTAAACTTCTGGAAAGACTTATTAGCTCATTGCCATGGCCAAAAAATAATCTGGATCTCAATTTGACTGAAAATGTAGAGAGAAAACTTTAAGAAATGGTCCTTAATAAGGCTGTGATCTGATCTGTCAACTGCTATGTGACAAAGTTAGAACCTTACTGATGAAGAATAAAGTTTTACATTAGTGAAATCCATGCCTCTGAGAACTCAAGCCATCAGAAAGCCATTCTTTTGCTTCTACTTTATTTGGCCATTAATTACAACATGTTTATGCAATATTTATAAGGTCTGTTCTCCAAAGCCAGAATGTTCTGCCACCAAATAAAAAAGTTTTATTTAATAACTGCGATTTATTCTCGTCCTGAATGAAAAAAAAAAAAAATCTAAATAAATATTCTCCAAAAGTGGTGATTCCCTATATTTTGCCAGGGGTTGTACTGTTATGCTGCTGAATATGAACTGTCTCCTCATATGAGCAGTGATATTACAGAGCTGGTTTAATCCAGGCTGCTCTGCTGCATTTTAATGAGAGCTCACTCCTCATCTTGTCTGTACAGTTTTAAAAGTGTTGACACGTCTGATAGGTGGCGCCCCTGACAGGAGCCGTAGCCGGGGGCATCTGTACAGGATCATTACATTGACTGAAGTCTCAACAAATATCTTTCATGCTGCAATACTGTTGCAGAACACACAACGTGGCAATACCTACACTAAATCTGCTCACAGACACCAGGATGGGGAATAGCGAAGGGCACTCACAAACACTTTGCAGGTTTCTCTTGATAGAACTGACAGACTCTGGAGGAAAAAGTGTCTTTGTCAAGGGGAAACTTGAGCTGACAGAGGAGCAAAATGACTGAACAGGTGCACCCTGAAGAATGTGCAAAATGACTCATTGAGGCAGCAGCATGGAAATATCAAACCGCGCGATAATTTCCACCATGACTTTCTTCTCTTTTTTTTCTTTTTTTTAAATTTTTTTATTACAAATGTCCAGCTGACATGTGCACTTGAGGAAGTACCACTTTCCCAGACAGGTTTGAATTACTTTCCCCCCCTTCAGTCATCAAAAGTATCCTGGATGAAAAAATAAAATTGTGTTGTCTGATTAGAAAAATGTGCAGCTCAGCAGTGCAGGTGAAATCCAAAATGAATGTTTCAATGAAAATCTTGTTCTTGAAGAAAATTTTCACCATGCTCATGTCATGTGACGTCTCTTTAAGGGCTCATTGAGCAGTGTGGATCCTTCCCAACGGTCAGAGTACGTCTCTGAGAAACTGGAGAGCTACTTCAGTTCACCTTTACTTCCTGTTTTACTCTGAAGGTCTGCTTTTGTATTGTATTCTGTTTGTTCTGAAAATGATGGATCACACACTTACACACATTCTGTACGACTGATTTCATGAATGTTCACTCTTTTCAGAGTTTCCCAAACATGATTGTAGTGTGTGCGTCTCTTACGACGTTCTTAAGATGAGCTGAGCTGTCCATGGTTCTGAATTATCAATTTGTTCACAAAGAGTTGTCACACCAAGAATGTTCTCTAGACATTGCACCAGTATGTAGCCTATAACAGGGCTGTCACTCAATAAAATCAACACAATCATAAGTCCATTTGTGCCCATGTTTACATCAGATGTGGTGGCGAAATGCTCCGGGAGTGCACGTGGTTCATTTGTGTCCCAAGACCCCACTATCGGCCGACAGGCCGCTGCATCCAGGAGAGAGTGGGGACTTCTCAGTGATAGCGGCTATCTACTCTGGCCGTACCAGTTTACTCCCAGTGAAGCAGCATGATGAAACCTTCAACGAAGCGCACCATCTTGCGAGGGCTGTCGTAGAAACGGTGGGAGCAGCGCTTCAGGTGCCTCTGCAAATCCAGTGGGGGCCTTCAGTTCAGTCCAGCCAAGTCTTGCACTGTAATTTGTGTGACAGCAATGTCAATATTCAATATTCAGGCAGGACGTGTGCTGAATGAGCCAGAGTTGCCTGAAGATGTTGAGGAGGTTGGTGGTGAGGAAAGGCAGGTCAATGACCACCACCCCAACTTCGTGGCTGTGTTCAACATTCGTCTGGGAGTCATAGAAACTTAATTAAAATTAAAGAAAATTAATTTTCTTTGTTGCTCACCTCCCCACCCAGTGTCACCACGCACCTAAGTCCATTTTTGCTTCCTCCTCTTGGTTGCCTTTTTGCCGTTATTGACTTTTTTTATATCCACACAGTCTGAGCAGAAGTTCCTCCCATATCCCTCTCTCTTTTTAACTGCTCCTCTGTTTCTTTTTTATTATTATGTTTTTTTTTTCTATTAATTATTTTATTTTATTTTTTTATCAAAAATTGTCTCCACCAACCACCTAAGTGAGAACATATTAAAGCTACCTAGTCAAACGTGTGATTACATGCATACTAACAGTTTGAAGCACATGACATTATCGATGCATGCATGATGATGGAACCTCCAGCTGGAGACTCCACTGAGTCCTGCTCATGTTGAGATCATCTTAGTAAAGTTTAAGACAACCATCTATCACTCATAGATCCACGAGGGTTTTTACGATTCTCTTAAGCAACAATGGTTTTTGAGAGACGGTCTGTAAGCTGTACGATGTTCTTACAATGGACTTTATGACCGACTTGGACTTACAATGCTCTTGGGAAATGGGGTCCTGGTCTTCATCTTCCTGATGTTTTGCAGTTGTGTCTCATCAGACCCAATGTCCATCCATTGTCTTGTCTTTCCCTTGATCCTTGTTGTGTTGCTGTTTAGTTCTAGTTTTGGTTTTGTCTGTTACCACTTAGTCTGTCCGTCAGTGTATTTGGACCTCATCTACCACAACCACTAAGAGACTGTCAAAGAAGTCCAAGTCTTTAATTAACTGTAAATGTCAAATCCAGATCAAACGACTGCTGTTTTCATCCACACTGCAATGTCGGCTCTGTCATCATCACTTTAAGTCCTCTCAGAGGCTCTCCAGAAGGATAAACTGATCTGATTGGCTCCCCAAGACTCCTGGGCATAATTAATGTGCTACGGTAGCTAGGGTAGATATTGATAACAATGCCTATAAGTACGTTCTTGCATGCATTTTGATCGGTCATAACCCATGAAACTGGACTGCTGTCAAAATTCCTTCTGACCTGACCACTGTTGCTATGACAATCACATTTAAAAAGTCCCTTTTGGTTATATTCATGAGATCATGAGTTTACCCACAAGTTTCAATATGACATGAAAATCATGCACTTATCTGTTGCTTTAAAGCTGCAATTATATTACTCAGCTTCCAATCTAAAATCTCTATTTCTTGACATGTCTTGTTCTTTCTGCCAGAATCCACATAAAAGGAAAGGTGGAATGAAATAAATAAACACAACTTGTTGACTTTGAGCCTCTCCTCATATGTAGCAGAAGTCTAACTTGTGGCTTCCACAGCTAGACGTTATGTAGATGTAAGAGACGGAGTGTCTGTGCCAGTTGATGCTCATTTGCTCCACTTTTCATTGACTGGAGTGACCATATATCACCACTGCTGACGGGACGCAGCTGAACTGCCATGCTTTCGCTTTAGAAGTGACCTAGTGGTATGTGACTAATGGGTGGAAGAAAATGAGATGTAACCGGATGAAAAATACAAGTTGTTCAGTTGAAAGTTTAGAGCAGATCCATGTTCCTTGATGGGTTTGGTTCCTCACAGGTGACATCCATATCCTTGCCTTGCTCCTGTGCTGTTGCAGATATGTTGCATGCTGGTTTTCCTTCAGCCACTGGAGATGCATCAAAAATGACTTTGATGTGTTCACACTTGGTGATCAGGTCAACACCAACTGTTTGCTGGTTTGACCTGATCGAGTCTGCGAGCTTGGTGACTAAGCATCAACCATCACACTTCCGGGTTGAAATTCATCATCATCCTCACTGACCTCCATGTTCAAAGTGCCAACTTTGCAGCAGAATTAAACATAGTTACAGCTTAGTACAAAAATCTTTTTTTTTTTTTTTCATCTGTGCCTACATATTTGTGCAGTAAATGACAACTTTACAGGGTACCATATATGATACATTTATATATTCAGTAAATCTGATCTATCAGATGCCAGGATGTCCTTTGATCTGCTTGACTGACAGCTAGCCACTGGCACTGCTGTTGGCTTTGTGACAGTGCAGCTACTTCCCGTTTAAGTTTTCGCTAGAAGAACTGCAGGTTTGGATTATTCACAGCTAACAGCACCAGTGAGTGTGTAGGCGACATCAGATGTTTAACAACCTGGAAGCTCTGCTCTCTGTTCTCATATTGGACTAAAATGAAGTTTCTGTAATGAATCTTGAATAATTTTCAAATCAAATCTTAACCTCAATAAGGAGACTTTATTTTTTCTTTTTGCTTAACACTAAAACATTCACAGCCCATTAAGTCCCAAGTCTAATGTTCCAAAGTTGATGCAAATAGTGAAGCAACTGTGAAACTGAGCTCTTAGCTCTTGTAGCCGATGGGGTTCGACTTGTCTTCCATTGTATATGATAGTGGAGCAGGAATTACAGACTTGTGCTTCTTTTCCACCACAAAATTAATCTTTTTGTTTTGTTAGCTAAGTAATGGCGCTGTAGATCAAACCTGACCCATTCCTGGAGTTTTGTGTAAAGGCATTCTAAACTAATGAAAATCACAGCTGGTGTAAAGTGCTAATTAATTTAATCTCTGTGCTTGCTTTAACGCTGTTCTTCAGCTTGTGTGAGGGGTGTCAAAGACATGAGATTCAGGTGGAAGATCAGTTATTCCAGGTTGTGATACTGAGACATAAGCTTTCAGATGTGACACTATGCCAAATTTTGCTCCATGTCATGTGAAAAATAATGATGTTCAGCTCAGCACAGGGGGTCATTACAGGATTAATGTGTGTTTTGGCTGCCTGAGGACATCTCCTATCTGATATATCACCTCCTGCAATTTGTTAATGCTGCAGAAAGCAAAATCTCATTCCCACAAGGGATGGTGGAGACTATAAATGTCTAGAAGTGTGATATTGCCAATAACAGCTCTGTGCAGACAAATGGTTTAAGACTGAGTGTGATTATCTGCGACCAAATCATCAGTGACTGCTATATGTTGCTCTCTGAAAGGGAACGCTGCTCAGGGACAGGAGCACTACAGGATGCAGCAAATGTGCTTCAATTTTCATTTTCATAGCTTCATTACCACAGACAGCAGCAAAACAAAAACATTCGCGAACGAGGTCATGTGCATATCAGTTTTCACTAAAGATAACTTCTTTTAATTTACTGTCACATGTTGGATCAGAGCTGCACAGATGAATGAAGATGTTGGTGAAGCGGCATCAACCGCTTTAAATGAGTTTGCTGTCAGTTCAACTCCATCTGACCAGGTGAAAATGTGTTCAGTTTGTCCCCAAAGACCGCTGTGTTTGCCCTGTCCAGGTGTTCACCCCAGCACAGAGGAAAAATAGCAGCAAGTCTTTTAACATACCAGCTGAGAACAGAAAACAGATCAGACAGGTGGAGCTGAACGGGCTCGACGGAACCAGGTTTCATTATATCTGAGCTGCAAACGGGTAAACAAACAAGAAAACCAGGCGCTCCGTTCTAGTGATGAGTGAGGTGAGGCCGCATCTGGACAAAATGAGTCAAATGTAAGGCCAACAGTGAAAATACAAACATGCTTGTTTTGCATCGTGCACATTTGTGTGTGTTTCATTTGTTAAGGTGACTGTTTGTAGGGAACATGAACCAAAAACATGAACCAAAAAGGTTCATTTCAAGCTAACCAGCTAGAGTTGAGATAAAACTAAAAAATAACAATTCTTGTAGGTAGTTCAAAGCAACTGAAGACAAAGTTACTTTTCAAACCAAAATCAGTCTGTTGATTTGGAAAGAACCAGAAATCAATCAATCAATCCATCCATCCATCCATCCATCCATCCATCCATCCATCCATCCATCTCCCCACCTTATCTTGCTCTGGGGAGGGAGCTAAGGTGTTCCCATGGCAACAGAGACATGTAATCTCTCCAGAGCATCCTGGACCCCCTCACAAGCTTGTCATCAAGGTCTGCTAATGACGCCGTCTTTTAAAGCAGGAAAACATCTTCACCATGCAGGACAGTGGGTCCTGAAGAACAGAGAGCTGCTGTACGAAACCAAGATGAGGATGTCAGTTATTCTGGATGAATTTATCCTCTAGTTGGTCGATCAGATAAGTTACTATGGAGATTTATTCTTTGCAGCCAGCCTGGTCACGACCTGACTAACAACCGGGAGTTCTTAATCCTGCTGCTCTGATCTCTTCAGTCAGCCGTCACTCGGATTGGAAATGTATTTAATTCATTTATTTCTGATCTCCTGTGTGTATGTTTTCTTATTTTCTTTAGCATGCATACAAAGAAATTGTTACTTGGCATTTTGTGGTACCCTTGAAATGAAAAGGATCATGGTCGGGGTGAAGTGGACCGTGCATGAATCATAGTCATTTGGACTTGGTGGGATTATATTTGATTTAGAATGTTTTCTGTGTGAAGGTCTTTGAGATAAATTTGTAGTGAACTGACGCTAAAAAAATGAAGTGAATTGAACATAGTCACCAACAATTAAGGCTGTAATATATATATATTGTTGTAAATATTTCAATCTTGCTCGCCTGACACAGGTCGTAAAGGATTAAGCAACTATGTTCGCTGTGTCAGCGATGTTTTCACTAAAACGTATGTGTACAGTTGCCAACACAGCACATACACTTTACTTACCACCTGCAGTTCAGACCCATAAGCTCCTTGCGTTGGTATGGCACAGACTTCAACGTTAAGCCTTCTTAATGCTCTAACCAACAACTTATTTACATAATCGTTCAGGGAATCATGGTGGCATGATTACATAACATAAACTACGATGGACAAGTATGAACAGCAATAAGCCACAGGTCCTACTGTAGCCTATGTAGAACCATGAACCAGCCTTCAGTAGTGCCGAGCAAAAAACATTTTCTTTGTTGCAAAAAAAAATCTTTCTTTGCAAGAAGATGGAAAGCACTGACGACTAAGACAGTGGTTTTACCGTTTACTTTCACTGGACTAACCGGAGGAAGCTACTAGTGCAAAGAAAAGACCGGACAAGCAACCAGAGACACCTTGTGTCATTACAGACGTTATGTAAATAAAACTGAGTTGAATTGAATTGGATGTGTCATGTTCCGTTGGGGTTAATTCACTTAACCAACTTCACCAACTTAATTTAAAAAGAACTTCCAAAGCTCTTGCTCTGTGGATTGCACTTCCTGTGACTTTACAAAGAAACTCCACCCTCTGATGTCACAGAGAAAATGCTAATAAAACAACAACTGTGGAAGGAATACTTCCCTGTACCCCGAAGACTAACTGATTTGTGCACAGGAATACTACAAAAGACATTTACTTCATTTTTTTGTGAGCCTTCAGTGACATCTCAGATGGTAATTCATCACAATAATACGGTGGATACATCCAAAAACAAATGAAAAGCATCACTTGACACCTTTACTTAAAGAACACAAATGGTCTCTGTAGCTGGATGAAAAGTCAGGTCCTCCAGGGTTCCTTCCTTCACTAAAAAAAGAAAAGCATCTCTTTAAATATTTGCATAGACCAGTCTTGACTGCAATACATCTTGGTCTTTTATCCTGTTTATATTGTTTTCTGTGCCTCCGTGTGTCTGTGCTGCCGTATAAATCATCTGCTTTCCGTTTGTTGAGTTTTTGTCGGTCACAGCTTGCCGAAGTGATTGGGCTAATTTTTGTACACCTCATGTCATTGTCTGCACACAGTGATGGAGCACAAAAGAAATCAAATAAAAGCAATAACAAACAAGTGAAGGAAAAGAAACGTCTGAGCTCAAGAGACCGAGCTGGTTCCTTCCAGAAGGCACAAAGTGAGAATCACTGGAATGCCTCATCTCCCTTTGATGTCTCTCTGTGATGAGATGGAAACCCTGATGGCAGTACCAGGACTCTTTGAACAATACAAAAATTGAATCTCTGTGTAACAACACCAAAGGCCCAGAGAGGCAGCGCTCAAGTAAACAAGCTGATCCCTGGAGTGTGGGAAGCAGCGGGGTCGCTGCAGCAGATCTACATCACATGAACCTCCGTCACCACAATATCATCGCTGCCATATCAGTAAACACACTTTAACAGCAGTTACACGTGCGACTGCACTCAACTCGCAGGTCTGGGGTCACTTCTGTTTTTTACAGATACACTGGCGGTGCAACAACAATGAGTTGCAGTCTGTGAAAGCCCAGGTCGTTAACGATTACGTCAGTCCAAGTTTTACCAGTTACAATACCAGTTCTTCTCCTTGCTGGTAAAACTTTCTCAGAAAGTTGTTCTGAGAAAATAAGTCTCGCTGCATTCTACCTGACCTGATGCTGGATAACCCCTCACAACCTCTAAAATATATATATATATATAAAAAAAACGTTTTAGAACACCCGAATTCTTCCAGTTTTTTATGAATTTCAAAACAGTTAAATTCCAATGAGCAGCTCAAAATGGTAACTAGTGAATTTTAGAGATTAATGTAAAGGCTAGGGTTACCCCAAACTGAAAAATAATGAACATTTCAGTATCAAACCAAAAAAAGAAAGAAAAAAAAGACTTTTTCAGGGAGCAAAGCGAAGCAGCTTACTAGTGCTGCACGTTTACTGTATGGGGACCTCTGCAGCAGAGTTGGGAAGAACTTTATGAGGAATATTTGATGCCCACCGTAGCGTGTTGGTGCTAAGGTGGCTACTTTGAGTCAAAAGTTGGTTTATAAATGGATTGCATGATTTCTTTTTAAGCCTCAGTTGTTCTATCGTTTCATTTCAAATTATAATCAGACATTAAACTGCATAATTGTCAACAAAAAAGTAAAACAAAAAAAAACAGTTGGGTTGTTGTAAAACCTCTGATGTGTAGCGTGGTCCGTAATAGTTTTCTGGCTGTTGTGGCCATCCTAATAACGTGTCAAATTGTTGATTTGGCTCCAAACTTGTAGTGTGGAAGGACGGGTGGTGGGTGGTGTCGGTCTGATGATCGCTGACGTCTGTGTTGGAGAGTCAAGTTTGGGAGCATCCTCACACACACTGATTTGATTCTGTATATTATAAGGTGAGAGTGGCAGTTCAGTGGAGGTTTGGTGATGCAGCAGGACAATGACGTTATTCATCCAAGTAAATCCACCACAGAATGGTTCTTAGAACCAAAGAAAATCCACTTTCTGCAGTGGCCCAGCCAGACCCACCTCACAAGCTACACTGTTGAATTCTGTGCTGCAGAAGGAGGGTCAACCTATCCTGTCCAGCCATCCTCATTCACTTCTCTCTTGTGAATCAGATCTCAGAGTGATGCAGAAAACTAGTCCATGCATTTGTTTCTTCAAGGTTGGATTCTTGCAAATCCTTGTTAGTAGGTTGTCCTGAAACCACTCTGAATTTCCTCCAGCTGATCCAAAGTTGTCCAGCAAGAGTCCTGATTAGGATTACCAGCACAACTCTTCATCACAAGAGCTTTTATTCAGACTCCTGTCTGAAATAACTTTAAAAACAAAGAAAAGAAAACCCATAGCAGATAACTTAGAGTGAAAACCATCTTTAAATCAAAGGATATTTGTCAAAGTAAAGCAAAAGTAGTTTCTAAAAAAGAACCCAAGCAGTTTTACATTTGTTATAAAACAGGTATGTGAAAAACCAAGGGTGCCATGAAGGCACGTTTGGTGCCTCTGTACGTTTTCCCATTCAAATGAAACCATACAAGAGAAATGATTTCAACCTTTAACTTTAATGTGCTCGCCTGGCACGGCATACAGTATATAGTAATCTACAGCAACAGCATCAGGATGTCATTCAGACGACATAATAGCAGATCGTACATAGGAGACTGAAGGGGAAGAATTACCAGAAGGCAGCATAGCAGATGTTCAGGACAGCTACAAATACCTGGGGATCCCACAGGCAGATGGCAATCATGAGGAGACAGCACGGAGGTCAGCCACAGCCAGATACCTGCAGAGAGAGAGGCAGGTGTAGAAGAGTCACCTGAATGAGAAAAACAAGATCCAGGCTATCAACACCTATGCTCTTGCAGGAATCAGATACCCCGCTGGCGTAATATCCTGGTGACTGGAAGAGATGCAAGCCACCGATGTCAAGACCAGGAAACTCCTGACAATTCATGGGCGGTTTCACCCCAAGTCCAGCATCCAGAGGTTGGACACGAGGAGGCTGAGGACGAGTGCACATCAGGGCCACTGTCCAGGAGGAAACAGCAGGTCTCCAGGAATACATCAAGATGATGGCCTCCACCGACGACGTGCTAGGTGAATGCCTCAGACAACTGAAACCCAGCATGGAGGAGGAACCTGGGGGGTTATTGTGGAAGGACAAGCTCCTGCATGGCATGTACCACCGCTGACACCAGACAAACATACCAAAGGCTGAAATAAAGCTGGACTGAAAGACAGCACAGAGGCTGTGGTCATGGCGGGACATGAACTAGACCCAAACACTAGATCAGTAGAGGCCAGGGTCCACCACAGCAGACAGGACTCCAGATGCAGGTGTTCAAAGAAGCCCCAACGGTGCGGAAACGGAGCAGCGCATCACATCATAATACACAGCAGAGTTTAAAGGAAGTTTTATAAGAAAGAAATTAATTAAAATAAAGACTTAGTAATACATAATTATGAAGTCATATGCAGAACCTAATTAGTCCTCTGTAGTTTTTTTTTTTTTCTGTCGCTGAGACGTAAACATGTAATTCTTTTGTGTCATTTCTGTGTGTGACAACTGAAGATAAAGAGTTTATTTATCAAACTCTTAAAGAAAGTACTTGTGGATTTTCAGAGCACAGCAAGCATGCGTGTTCATCACCACATTAGGTTAACACCTCAGAAATGTCATGCCATATTTCTGCCTGTCAAGCTCTGATTTATAACGTAATGAGCCGGCAACGCTGATGCTCTTAAAAGCCACAACCACCATCCGCCCAAATGTGATGCAGCAGAAATGAGGCACAACAATGCTGCAGCTGCTGCCATTATGCTCCTGCTCTTCCCTCCATGAATGGACTTCATTCACGCACATTTTCATATAAAACAAAGTGAAACAGAACCACATTTTGTGCAGATACTCAGTTTTATAAAAGCATTTGAGAATACCCACAATGGCGGCACAAATAGAGATGGATTCGATAATATGTAACTGTGATCCAGCAGAGGGTTTTGTTGCACAGCTCAGCACCTCCAGCATTCTGAGGGGTTATAAGAGCCACTTACAGCCAGCTGTACGTGTGTCACAGCCACTTGCTACAGTATATCAACAGGCCCGAGCCCCACCATCAATATTTATCAGTGTCTCCACACCCAGGGGACGGCTGCACCCTCCGACTAAGCTCTGCTTATACGTCTGCATACAGTAAGTTCATTAGACGGGTCCCTTGAGCTCAGGCTGCTCGCCGTCCATGCAAGTGTTGCTGAGGACGAGGATGATCCCAGAATGTCAAACCTTCTGCAGACTGAAACTCAACACTCTGAGCCTCAACACTCAACACAAAGTTGATTGGAGGACAACAACGCTGGGCAGCTGTGGCCCAGGAAGATCTGCAGCTCAATCCTCAGTCTTTAGAGAAGATGCTAAACCCCCACAATGCTCCCACGCTCACTGGTTTATAGCTGTAGAGACTGAGGGTAAATGATTTATATGTGGTGCATATTTTATGCATATACGAGGCGGCGTATGGGTGTTTATGTGAATGAGCAAATGAGAGACATACTGTAAAGCACTTTGTAGAACTAAAAAGGAAGGTGGAGAGCTGATATCTGAGGTACTTTCAATTCTAAGGTATTAAGTATATAAATACATCAGTCTTGTCATCCCTAAATAAAATAAACACAAGCTCAGATGAACAACAATATATAGCATGGCATGTTGTCATAATTTATGTAACAAAACGCTAGAAACAAAGCAGAAACAGCATGTGGGAACTTCATTGGTTGTAAAAATGGAAGATTTCAGCAAAGTGCTACTGATCTTGAGGAACTGATCATCAATGTAAGTGCTGATAAAAGAGCAGAAATTTGGGCTGTTTGCTGGCCTCGAACCTTCAGGTGTATGGTAACACAATGCCATGGAGAAAAGACATCAGCAATGATCTTAGAGAAGTTGCTTTTGGTACAGGGTTTTTTCTAAATAATCAATTCTTCCCAGGAGTAGACATTGAGCAATTTCACCCCAAGGTCAGACCGCGATGTTCAGAGAAATTGGAAAAAAACACCCAAGAACTACATCACAGACTCTGCAGGCCTAAAGTAACTTTTAAATGTCAAAGGTCAGGACAGGACAATTAGAAAGAGACTGAACAAGCATAGCTGGTTTGGAAAGACAACAAAGAGAAAACCTCTTTCTCTTCTAAAGAACATGATAGCAAGACTTTTTATTTTTAAATTTGAGGGCATGTACAGTTGTACATCATCAGCATAGCAATGAAAGGATACGTTACATTCTTACACAGACCTCAGGGGCAACACGTATCATGAAAAAATGGGTGGGCCTAAAACAGGACCCTGTGGAACACCACACACAGAAACAAGTAGATCTGCTCCCATGTTAAGACTTCTCTTTTGAAGATGCACCTTTTGGGTTTTGCTTCTGGGCTTTTCAGTGATATGGATCCTTATTTTGTTGTCATTGACCGTTCCTGTTAGCTTTACTTCCTGTCTTATTTTGAAGTCCTGTCTGTCTCTTTCCTGGTCCTCATGTCCCTGATGCGTTTCACCTGTGTCTCGTCAGTCTGTCTGTCCATCCTTGCTGGTCCGTCCTGTTTACCTCCTGCGTTCCTGCCTGGATTGACTTTGTGTTTTTGCTTCGTTGTTTTGAGTTTCGAGTTCCTTTTGTATTTTCCATTTTTGGTTTCATTAAATATCAGTTTTTGGACTACTCCTGCATCGGGGTCCTCCGCCACACCTCCACTTCACGACACCTTTTCTTCTTGGCTTTTGATACTGAGTGAGTGTTTTATCGTGACACTTTTTAATTACTTTTATCATTTTAACGTTTTCATTTAAGGGTGTTCTTACATTAAATTTGATTCCCATTTAATACAATTCTGTTATGTATAATGTGTTTTATCTTTGTGTTCTGAAGCACTTTGGGTACCACTTTACAACATGGTACACAAAATGTTGCTTAATTACCACTTAATTATCACTTCATTACCACTTAATTATCAAAAAATAAAGCGTGAGCTAACCACTACAGATCCATGAGTTAATCGTCTAGTTTTACTAACCACTATTTAACTGCCACTTAATCATTACGCTCATAACTATTTGAGGAACTAACCCTTCCTAATTCGTTTGCCGATAATTAGTTGATAATTAAGCTATATTACCTTATTGTAAAGTGGAAACACACTTTGGATTTAAATGTGCTATATAAATCAAATAGATGAAGTACAAGTGGATCTTCAAGCTATTGAATTACATCCTTCTGCAGTCTGTCTTGGTTTTTGTTCAGTTAGTTATTGCTGCTCGTTAGAGGTTCTAACCTCATTTTAAGACATGATGAGGACCAGATGATGATTTTTTTCTTACGTCCTGATGCATAAATGCTTCAGACAGACTGTATGTATTAAGAGTGATAAGAGTGCTCATTTAATTAGAAATAAAGAGTTTAAGGGGTTAATTTCACACATCTTATCTCGCCCATTTCCTCAGCACCACTCCACTTCCTTGTATCCTTCCTGACCTACATTTTCCATCGCTGGCAGGCTGAATCCAAGCTGCTCTGCTCATGTGCGAAATGTCTTGGAAGAAGCCTGGCACGGCTGCTCCAACGAGCAGATGTCTGGGAGAATAAATTGGCTGGAGAAAGTTTTTCCAGGCACTTGTTCAGCTCATCCCGGTCGGAGCCATCAGACAGGAGACGGCACCAGTGACGTGCTCTGACAGAGGGTCGGATGCTTTAGCGGTGGGGAGTTCAGGTTTCTGTGTTGTGACTCAGAACTTTGTGAATGACAAAGATGAGCGAGCCGCTGATTAAAGCAAAATTTAGCATGTTGAGGCAGGAGCAGTGTCTTCATGGAGTAGGTTGCCTAGCAACTGGTCCTACCCAAGAAATCCTTGGGTACATAACAACTGGTAACTTTGTGTTTTTACACACTGGGTTTGTGTGGACTGAAAGAGAGGTGGTGGGCTGATTAGTGGGCTTCAGAGAGCTGGTGGGCGGACCGGCTCGTCTTTGTACAGGTGAGCCGTTTCCCCTGTTTTCCTTTGAGCTAAGCTAACTTAACAAGCTGTTCATCAGACAGAACAGAGAGCAGCATCGATCCTTCCATCAAACTCTCAGCAAGAAAGCACACAAGCTCACATGTTTGACTTTAAAGCAAATCTGTTTGCAGAGAAGGAGAATGTGGCTTTTTAAAAGAATGGTCTGTTTCTTGCTTTTTTCCCCACAACTTAAAACAATTTCTTGAGAATATTAATGAGATCTCTGTGACACTGAAAACGGCACAGTCCACCAGCTCCTTTTTCAGGCTAGTCTCCACAGTTGTGTTCATAGTAGTGGGCGGAGTCAGACACGTGACACAACTCTGCACCCACCACCCTTCTGAAGGCGGACTCTCGTAACTGCTGTTACAGCTACTCACCTCTAGGTGTTCCTTCAATGAGAGAAGAAGAACCTTCAATACTTGAATAAAGGTTGTTGTTGTTTTTTTAATATGTAGGTCATGAAAAATTTTCCTTTTTTTGTTCAACATGTGTTTGGTAGCCAGATGTGAGGTGAGATGGACCTCATCCACCACAGCTTTGATTTTGCAGAATGTGCTACTGCAGTTTTTTTGTTGTTGGTTGTCAACTCAGACACCCAAATACAAACAGGAGCCTAGAAATGTGGACACGCCACTCGAACGTTTAAATGTGATCAGTAGATCCCTGCGTTGAAGCTCATTAATTATACCCAAAAGTGTTGGGGAGCCATTCACCATTCAGATCAGTCTCTGAGAGGGTTTAACGTGATTTCGGCACAGCTGAGACGTTGTAGTCTGGACGGCTGTTTGAATCCACATTGACAGTTAAACACTTGGACTCCCATGACTGACTCTAAGGGATTGTGGTGGATGAGGTCCATCCCAAAGACAAACTGAAAAGAAACATCTAAATTTGCTCTAATGATAAAGGAAGCAATTCAAGAAGTAATTCAAACATGAATATGTGTATATTGTCTAAACTTGATAATGTTTTTCAAAGACACTGGTTGAGTGTTCTGTTTGCAAAAACATCAAACAGTCGTTGGATTCCTTGGATGCCATTGTTGCAGTAGTTGAATGGGGCTGAATGTGAGTATAACTGGACTGAAAGACTGTGCATTTTTGTGTAAACTTTTTGTCTGGATTACAAATGAAGCGAATTCAACTGACGTGAACTGAAATTTGGATGAAAAGTTGAAGCGGTTTGAGTGCAAAGAAAAAAGCCTCAGTTGAAAAAGCAAGTTTAGTCTCATTGATTTCCTTCAAAGTAGAAGTTCTGTGGAGTTTGAAGAGGAGAAATTAAGAGCATTCGTTTAGGAGAAAACAATCGTCCCATGAACATTAATTTCAAATTACAACTCAACTTATCGCAAAACAGGAGAATATTTCCTCCTGATCACTTTGCTGGAAAGTAATTATGTCAAAACCTCCTAATAGGTAGTAATTACTATAATTATCTGTCAAATTTGCTTTGTTTGTCTCAGAAGATGGCTCTTCCTCCCAAAGCACAGAGCGATGACTCCATAATGTAACTTCCTACGACAGACTGTGAAGTATAGAAGCTCATTATAACATCATTTAGCTTATTTCACCGGTGATTTTCTGCATACCGCCAGATGCTGTCAGAGCGGGAGGAAGGCCTTCATCTCTCTGTGATGCTGTCGGCGCAGCTGTCTGAAGCCAGTCAGGCGTGTCCGGTGAGGCGACACAGAGGGACACCTGCAGACCACTGAGGGATGAAAAACACTGACACGGTGGCCACTTCCCCCTTAAATCAATAATTCTTCAAATATTTCTGCTTCTTGTTCTACCTGTAAAAAATAAATAATTAAATAAATAAAAGTGTTCCACCCAGCTGCTTCAGCGGCGTCGCCGAGGCTCTGCAGCTTCTTGTGTTGGTGAAAGCATGAATAATTCAGAGCTGTCAGTATTGTATCTGCTCTGAATGCTTCAGATGCTTAGCCCAGTTTAGGAGTCAGCTTTGAGTGATCTATAATTTATTGTATTACTCTGCTTTTGTCTTGAACTCTGCCCAATGCTCCTGTCACATTTTTAGGAAATGACTGGAAAAATGCGGCCTGGTTATCGCCCCGACAGCCCGTGTTTTGCATTCTGACCACTGCGCTGTGAATACAAACACAAGCTGGGCCCTGGCTCCCTGCCACTTATGCTAATACAATTAAATCTGAATACCAAAGTGGAAATAATACGCCGTCAAAACGTGGGATTGTCTATTTGCAGCCTCATCAGTATGGCATGCCTCTGATGAGGCCCCTAAATCATGTGGAGCTCCTCACGTTCACTGCAACCTCCCACAACGGTCCCACTCAGTCAGCCGTCGGCCTGGACTCAGGCCTCATAATTACCCACCTTTTGTCCATCTCTGCTACGAAGCAGGAAAGTGAAAGGACTGTTGGACGGAAACTAGAGGAGCATCGTGCAGGAGAGACGGCTGTTACAGCAGGACATCACATCACGTCAAGAGATCCATCGATCTGATTCCAATAATCATCTGCAGCTCAACTTACAAGAGACTAAACATCTGATCGTCGCCGCGCTGACCGGCTGTCAGCGCCCATCTGACCAGTCACGCCCGACAAATTAAGGCTTTTTATTCAACCAATCAGTGTCTTCTGGAGGTCCATACAAGCTTTTACCCTCTTGAGCAACAATTTGAAATCAAGAAGGATGGTGTCAAATCCACAAGTGGGGATGCTTCATCATGCTTTTAGTTCTTCTTTAGATTATTCTCATGCTCATTTTAATATTCTTATTCTTTTTTTTTTTTTTTTTGGCCCTCAGCCATCAGACTGCACAGATAACTGCACTGAGGCTCCTGACTGGAACCAGTAGTTCACATGTTTTTATTATTATCATTATTATTATTATTATTATTGTTGTTGTTGTTGTAGTTGTTATTATTATTGTTGTTTTTATTATTATTGTTATCATTACTACTTCTACTAATAATAATTTAAAAATAAATTACCAAAAACCATTACTGTCATAATAATAGCAGAATTGATAGACCTGTTACTAATGGTAATAATAATAAAACCATATTCTATTTTACACACACACACACGCACACACACACTTTTAAAAATGTTGTTCTTCGTTACCATGGTAAAGTTTCTACTCTCCTCATCTAAAGCTCAGCTGATCTAAGCAGATGTTGTTGGTGGTTTTGTTTTCTCTGTTTTATTACTCTGTTTTTATTAGATCTGTTACAGTGAGGAAACATGAACATCTTGCTTTCTGTGTTCTCAGTTTTTTCTAAAGAAGTAAGATCACAGTGTCATCATCATCATCATCATCATCCTCCAGCATCTGGGTCTCCGAGACACCACATCCTGACAGAAAATGACTGAGTATCTTTACTGATGTTCAATTATGTCCATTTTCTGAAAAGGAGAATCTGTTCCATCAGTCGGTGGACACCAGAATAAACATTCAATAATGATAATCACATTGATAACCGAGGAGTCAATTACCTGACCAAATCGACTGAGAAAATATTTGTTTTTCACATCAGCCTCCCAGTACACCGATGGCTGGACAGACAGACTTCACTGATCCCAGCACAGCTGAAAATACGGGATTAAACTGCTCAAAACTTCTAAACCTACAGCCGATGGTGCAATTCAGTACTGAAAGTATTATCGACAGAACCAAGATGTCCTGTCAATAAAAGTATAAATCTTGAAATATTTATCCTGTATATCCTGTACAGTATATGCACTGTATATATATTAATGCTTATATTGGATGACATCAGATCAGAATAAACGCGTATTTGAGTAAAGACTTTCTAAACTTTAAGAAGTTAACAAAGAAAAGTCACAAGTGTGCAATTCCATAAAAGTCGCAATTTTACAAAATTGTGAAAAACAAAAGTTGCGTTTTTTTATAATTCCCCCTTTTTTTCAACAAACATTATTGTTGTTTTTTTATTGTTGTTATTGATTTAAGGGCAAAATGTTGCATGTTTGATAGCGTAGCCTAGCTTGATAGTTGCACTTTGGCACCAAACAAGGAGCCAAGTAAGCTAACCAACTCCAGGTGTGTCCTGCTGAATATTAGCAATAACATCATCATCGTAAACCATAAGAATCACCATCCTGTTGATGGTTGACATGGTGATGATGTGGCCTGGGATAAAAGGAGTGTGACAGACCTGGTCCACAGGGTTCTTCTACTGACCATTCAGGACTACCTTTCATCCAGAGACTGCAGGCAGAGCGGTAGTGTTGTGTGTGTGTGTTTGTGGTGTCTCAGGGAAATAAACCAGGAAAATGGCCTTTTCTTGTGGAACTGAAAAGTTTCTGAGCTGTGACTTGCTCTCTTGTGAGATCCGGTTCTTCTGTTATCAGATGCCTCTTTTTTCCGCAGTGGAAATGAAACCTTCAGACTGCAGTCGTGATGTGACCACATCTTGACTCCGGACAGTCAAAGGTGCATTCTCTGCTGCTCTGATTGGTCTGATGTTTGAGAGCTGCACAGCTCAAGTGATTTCAGACCTTTGAGTCAGTCATGCGAGATTCCTGCAGCCGTTCATATGCCTAATGAAAAGACGAAGCCAGACTTCATCATGGAGAGACATGACAGTTTCTCCAATTAAAAAAAAAGGCAGAAATAACTTCAGTCTGGCTCTGCAAGCGAAAGAGAGGCTCCAGATCAATCTGACGTGATACAGGATCGATCCAAATCTTAAAAGCAGCGTTATTGTAAAACTAGAGTCTGCAGGGGGAGGAGGTGGTTTGATGGGACATGCAGGCAGGCAGGAATATGAGCAGGAATATGATATTTCTGGTGACAGTGTGGTGACCATGAGGGGGACAAAAAGCTGAGCAAAGAGTGCAGTGGCTTCTTTACTTTGATACTGCATGTGTGTGATTAATTATTTAAAACGCAGATATTGTTATATCTGCATCCATGCCACCTGACTACGCTGAGCACAAACTATTCCCTTGCATAAATCTTTTTTAAATATAAATGCTTTTAATTAATACATTAAAGAAAAGGCACTGAGGGTTTTCCCTTGAGACTCGCCCCCTGCTGTGAGGATTGAATGTAAAGTTTTAAGTGTAGTGGATCCCTGAAAGAAAACGAAGAGACAAAGAAAATGTCTGGCGTGTCTTCCCTGAGCCCAAATGTGTTCTTCAGTTGGTCGGGCCCCCGTAAACAACATGCTCTAATGACTAAAATAAAAAGCCAAAGCCAGGATTAGGTCTGCTGCTGCAGGTTGTAATTCAATATTCTTAATGAGCACATTATCGAACACAGACTTTGATCATTTTCTCAAAACCCACAGCTGCATAGATCTTCAATTAACACATCAGCAGCCGCCTTTCCAGCGCAGCATGTCGATGAGAAGGGCAGCCAGGTTCAGCACTGCCACTAATCACCCTGGAAACTCATTTAAATCTATTCAAGTGTCAGATTAATTCGTTTAGTTCAGATTAAAATAAAAACAAACAAACAACTAGTTTTCCCTTAAAAGTCCCCAAGCTCAGGGAAGACTTAGAGCAGAACCAATTTTTAAATTTTTAATTTTTTTTAATAGTGGGGTTGTTGTCTTCGCTGCAGTACACAGCGGTCACGATGCTCTCAGTTTGAAAAATCAGGAAGGAACCATGCAAACAGCTGCTCGAACAGCTGTCATCCTAAAAATGGAGGACGCAGCAGGAATGTCAGGACTCCGGCATAGTCTGTTTCACTGAGACGTGACTGCTGGAACGTACCGAAGGTCCGGAAGGATCTGGCCAATGACAGAAACTCTCATCAGCTTCCTTTCAGTCAACTGTCCAAAGATTTCTGAACCCTTGAAAAGTGAGATACCTCATTTAAAATGGCCCTGATGGATAAACGTAAACATGAAAACTCCCAAAACTAGCCTAGAAATCTATACTGTAAAGGGAAAATGTGTAAAAGACCAAAGTTAGGACTTTTTAAATTCAGATTCCAGACAAACCTCTGAAGTTTTAACCACCCGTCTGTCTCTGCTGTGCTTTGAACTTCCCGACAGCTCACGTACGCAGCAGCAACAACACACTTCCTCTTTGGGGATAAAAATAATAAAGACCCATTTAACGTCAAAAAGCTGTTAAAATGAAAATAAAAACTTCATGCAATGGTTGGCTGAGCTCATAATATATTATTTTATTCCCGATAGAACATAAGAAACATATGAGAAGATAAAAGTGAGACATTTCATTAAAAGAAATCTCATTCTAATTTAACACCAACAACAAACATCTCCAAACATCAGAACGTGGCGACAAAAGGCTGGAAAAGTAAGTGGTACTAAAAAGGAAACACCTGGAGAGACATCTGTCAAATAATTAGTTGAATTATCTACAGGTCAGCGTCAGATTGTATAAAAGGAACATTTAAGAGATGAAGAGCAGTGAAGATGAGCAGAACTTCACCAACATGTGAAAAAGTGCACTGACAGACTGAAACCGTTGAGTGAAGGTTTAGTAGATTAGAACTGTAAAATACTGTTGTGATGCGCAACACCTGCTAATTACATTTTACACAGTGGCAACAGTTTTTTGAACTGTATTTGGGTTTTATTCATTTGAAGTTAATTATACTGGAAAGTACATCTGTCAAACTCAAGAACCGTGTGCAAAGACAATCAGGTGGTAAGCAACTGGTTTAAGGTGGAATAACTGAGGTGGAGAGCAGCTGCTTTAAGGTGGAATAACTGAGGTGGAGAGCAGCCGCTTTAAGG
>JBAMYA010000014.1:13627007-13670347 GCA_037176975.1 Arrhamphus sclerolepis | reverse complement strand
AAAGTTGTTCTTTCCAATAAAAAAAAAAAAAAAATCAAAAGGAAAAACCTGGTAACATCTGCGGTTCTATTATTAAAAAGTAAAAAATTCTAAAACTGCTAACTCTTGTTGTTTTTAAACTTGCAATTTTTTTTGTTTTGAGTCTTTTTTTTACGATAAAGGCTGATTTTTGTGAAATTTGAGATTTTATGACAAAAATTCATGTTTTTACAAAAAAACGATGATATGAAACATTTGTTTTTGTTTTGTTCTAAAAAAGTCTGTTTATTTTAAAAAAATTGCAATAAACCAGAAAAATTAAAAAATGACAACTACAAAAACCTCAATTTTATGATAAAAATCACAAATGTTTATGAGATTTGAGAATTTGATTTATTTATTTTTTTGTAATGTCCAAGTCCAGGAATGAGCAGGAAATCTGACACCTTAGCTGGTTGAGAAAGCAGAGAAATATCTGGTCCTTTAACAGTAACCACGGTGATGGTGTGGTCCTTTAACAAAAAAAAAAAGTCACAGAGTATGAAATTAAAAATGAAAACTAAGTCAGAAATGAGAGCAAGAATCTTTAGTTTCCATCTAAACCTTTCAAACATCCTTCTAGCAAAAATGTTCAGACCTGTTTTCATCAGCTGGTTCGGAGTGAATAAAGGTCTTTCTTTGTTGAAGCCATTTTTGGAAGTCCAAACACTTTTGGTATTTGTTACATTTTACTTGAAAAGCAAGATGCAGCTTTCATTCTTCACAGAAAAAACAACAAAACAAAAAAACGACAAAAACATTTGATTTAAGTGATTTGAAGCAATAGCTTTCATACTTTTGAATGTGCTTTCCAATTTCCTGGGGACTCTATAAGAAAAGCACGAAAGCATGTGGCTGCATTCACAAAGAGAAACTAAAATGTTCTGAAATTGACAAAAATTGGATTTAAATGAAGTCCAGAAGCAAAGTGTCAAGAGTTAGAGCCAGTCTCTCTCTGAATACTAACACCCTAAATACTTCTCATCTCATTACTCTCCATGAAAAATACCTTTTCTTCCTGCCTTTGAATGCCTTAAGGCTGATTTCTACTTCTAAGTCAAAGCGACACATGTAGCCTACACGGTCGTTGCCGTTCAGACTTCAGGCTTGCGGTGCCCTGTAGTTCCACCACCACCCACCAGGTGGCAGTGTGGGTTTTTCTCTGCAGTGCTGTAGCTCGCAGTACCAAATTTCCTTTAATTTACTTCCTGTATGTAGCTCAGACTTAACAATGGAGCAAATAAATTGTATTTTACACGAAGTGATAAATGTTGAACTTCGGTTGTTATTTTTACAGACATTACAGCAGAGTAGCTATGAAACTTTTTTTTTCAACCCCAAATCAGTAAAAGTTGGGACTATGTGGAAAATGGTAATTTTATTTTTTTTAAAAAGCAGTGATTCTTGCATTTATTTTGACTCTTATATAAAAGTGTGAGTCTGCGGTGAAAGATGGATGGAGGATTTACACATAGACAAGTAATGAACTTTTAAAAACAACGGACGACTAGAAGAGATTTACACATTTCTCCTTCGACAGTGGCGAAAATGAAATGTTTTTTAAAAATAAAAATACATACCCTTTTTCCCCTTCATCGTCTTGAAGTAGAAAAAAATCCTGGATGATGGAGTTTTTTTTCCTCTGCCTCAGTTAAAAGGGGGGAGGGGTTTTCCGAGAAAACATGATCAAAAGATTAAATTTGAACGTGATAGGACCAAAGACAAAGTCAAAGCCGGGCTCTCTGATGCCGTGGGAGTGCTCTTGGCCTTTCCACTTCTGTGACAGCAGCATTACAGCAGATAACACTGAGGTTTTAGTCAGTGTTATTGCTTAATATAAATTTATCTGATGTGTCTGAGTGCAGTAGATTTTATAAAGCTTTTTTCTCTAAAAAGCAGCTGCCTGATGTGGTAGAGAATGACTTCATATCATTTAAAGTGACCTAAATGCAAATAGTCCTGCAGTAATGCATATAAAAGTCAGCGACAGCATGAATTCACTGTTGCGTATGTTGGCAGTGTGTGCATTCACAGTTTAATATGATGGGGTTTAAAGCCGTGACAACACCTCCCAGTGTGGCGGGTGAGCCGCACAGCTGCGAGCAGCGTTCTCAGGTGGGGGGAGTGGATGCATCTCCATGGCATCTGTTTATTTGTTCACACAGAAAGTGTTCCCTCATCACCTCCGCTCAGATTCCCTCATTAAAGGATGGGCCTGGTAATATTCTATATTGCTCTGTCAAGGCACGCCATTAAAAGGATGAGAACCAGCAGGGCTTTTATCTTCCTCGTGCTGATGCATGTGTGTCACACAGCAACACTGTTGTTCAAAAACAATTAATATTTCAAGATATTTACAGTGCATGAATATATATGAATGAGCTGCAGAGTTGCTGGCTGTTCCTTTATTATGATAATAAACACTGGCACCGAGTCATGAGTTTTTCAACCACTGTTTATTCTCCTTTGCTGATATTCTTCCACAGCTGAAAATAGTCCCCTTCAACTGCACCATCTCTTGTTGTTTAGAGTCTTCAGTGACTTATCTTGACTGCATTGTATCATTTTACATCAATGACATCAAACAGCTTTGTCACCAAGAGGCTTAGACTCTGAGATCTGGGTGTTGTCATTGGTTGTTGGCCATGAAGTCCTGGACCAGGGTTCACTGGGATCCTATTGAGGGCAACGGGAGTCTGAAAGACAGGTTCACATGTGGTTTGAGGACTGTGTGGATGAGGGTTTTTTGTGGGAGGTGCTTAGACAGTATGGGATCCTGGGTACGCTGCTACAGCCCATTGAGAACAGAAAGGAACTGAGTGAAGGTTTGGTCCACATTGGCGTTGGTGAGTCAGATTTGCTTCAGATGGAAGCTGGTCTCCATCAGGGACACACTTTGTCACCGATTCTGTTCATAATGTTTTATGGACAGAATTTCTTTGTGTTTTCAAGGGACAGTGGTGGCTCAGTTTGGTATCCTTGGTATTCTGTTTCTGGTTTTTGGAGACTTTGTCGTCCTTTTGGTGTCATTGATCCGTGATCGTGAACTCTCAGTGGACTGGTTCCCAATGAAGTAACACGTCT
This sequence comes from Arrhamphus sclerolepis, assembly GCA_037176975.1. NCBI lineage: Eukaryota > Metazoa > Chordata > Actinopteri > Beloniformes > Hemiramphidae > Arrhamphus > Arrhamphus sclerolepis. The sequence goes on along the minus strand of JBAMYA010000014.1, from coordinate 13,667,245 downwards.
TCAGCCACGGTCCTCAGTCAAAAGGCTGTTTAGTAAAAAATGTGATTCCACCAACTTTTCTTTCCGATCTGATACCATTAAAAATCAGGTTGGTATTTACTGTTTTACGAAAGCGTGAGAGTGTTTGGGAAATCAAAACAAAAAGTAGCATATTTCAGATTCAAGCTTCAGGCGACATGTTTTGTTGGCTCCACATTTTCTCCTTCTATAACTGGATAGCCTCTGCCTGTGCTAAAGGTCCTAGCAGCACCTGTTCTTCTTCTCTCCATCCTACCATGAACTCATCAAGGTCGATGGTCTGATCAGGTGAAGATGGCTCAGACACCTGGTATGAATGCGTCCCTCAAACACCTCGTGGTGGCCTGGGAGAGGGCCCAGAGGAAGACCCAGAACATGCTGGAGAGATCATACTTCCTGTCTGTTCTGGGAAGCCTCCTGGAGGAGGTGGCTTGGTGAAGGAGGTCTGGGCTTCTGAGACAGGATACTTCCCTTGTGGCCTGAACAAAGAAAAGAGGTCAATTTTCCAACCGTGGTCCTGAGCTAAGCGACCTTTTACATCGCCACTGTTGAATCCCACTTCTTGCCTTTCTACACTCTGTTAGCTCTCAGGAGTCGACGTGCATGGCCTGGTTGCCAAAGGAAGGCTGACCTTTCACTTTTTCTTTGAAACCATTTTGACAACAGGCTCTAACTGAGCTGAACTACTGTACCGTGTTTTTCATTATACCTCTCATTTTTATTGTTTTGGGTTTTTTTTACAATAAAGGAAAACCACCACCGCATGGTCTCTGCTGTTGAAGAGAACCTTAAACAGCAGAAACGCCTGCTCCACTGCATGTGTGCACACTTTTCTGAGACACTAGGAATCCACGCGCTTCATAGATCAGCTTCTGAGCGAGCGCTGACGAAGGGGGGATTATCTGTTTCCAACGTTTAGACATAAAACTCTTGATTCATAAACCAACAGGGAAACAGTTATGTTCGAACATATGCTTTTTAAAGGGGACATATTATGGAAATATATTATTTTTGCTTGAGTGTAACCTTGCTGAGCTGCACTGAACTGTAACTGGCTGTTTCAAGTGACCCTTTGACACTGTCGTAAATAAGACAGCGCGCCTGCTTGTGGTTTTATGCCGCCGTTTTTTCTCTCAACACAAGCTGGATGAGCACAAGAGAAATTAACAGCAAGCTGTTTTATTCAGATGCTAGCTGGATTTACTTGACTTGGCGATTATAGAAGTAAAGAGAACTGAATATGATCTTGATCAAATGTAAGATTATGAGCTTGTACATCACTCAGATGTCTTTTATTAGGTTTTGTTTTAACTTGTAGTCTAATGTTGATCCAGTAATCTTTACACAAGCTGCAAGTCCCAGTTACGCCATCAAAAAATTATTATAAACTGATGGATTTCAGAGAAAATGTATTTTATGGTCCTATGATGGACTGACAACTTCCTCTCTGGGGTCTACGCTGAATAAGAATAAGCAGATGTCATGGATGGATGAATTATTATTATTATTTTTTTAATGAAGGCTTTTACCTGAAGCTAAAAGTTATAAATTGGAGAGCACCTCACACCTCCATCTTCTTTTGAAAAAAGATCATTTTGTTTTTAAGCCTTGATTTAAAACAGGGGTGTCAAACTCTTATTTCATCCCATGCCACATCATCACCATGGTTACCATTAAAGGGCCAGTTATTCTTTGCTTTCTCAAACAGCTACCACATGTATTTATTTATATATACATATATAATTGTAATTTTTGTTGTAAATTTTCTATCATGAAACTGAAGCTTTTGTACTGAAATAACAACTTTTTTCTAGTATGATCACGAATTAAAATTTTTTTTCCACAAAAAGGTTTTCATAAATATCACAAATATCGTAACTTTTGTCATAAATTTGAGAAGTGTGTACTAAAATCACATTTTCTTCTTAGAAAATCACAAAGAAATGTAGCAAAAAAAAAAAATACAAACTGTGTTCTAAAACTGCAAAATTTGCAAATCAACATCCACGACTTCTTAGTTGCAACAAAACGTTGCAAAAACGTTTTACTTTTTAAATTTATGGTAGGAAATGATCAACTTATTGCAACATTTTGACATGAATTTGCAGGTCATAAAATTATTGCAAATCTTTCAACTTTTTGTCAATTTTGATTATTTATTGTTATAAAAAGAGTAAATTTTGCAAAAAATCCTAAGATTCTAAATAAAATTAGCAGTGTTTTTTTATGGTGTTTTGCTAAATCATGACTTCCACATCACCAGCTGCTCTCCACCTCAGTTATTCCACTTTTTGATATCAAGACCAAATGAAGTGATGGACCAGATTTGGCCTGCGGCTCTTGAGTTTGACAAGTTCCCTCGTTGGTGACAGCACGCATGTCAGGGTGAAGATTATTCCACAACGTGAAACCAGCATCAGCAAAAGCACGGTCGTTTCAAAGCTTGTAGCGTGACCTCGGTTGCTCTAAAACAAGATGCCTTTGAGACCATAAAGTCCTCGAATGGTAGCGACGGATGGAGCTGATAAACACGTGGATAGCTTTCTCCAGGTCAGTGTGGCTCAGGAAAAGAAAATGAATGAACACAACCTGTTAAAAGTGTTTTCATTGGTGACGGAAAACTTGATTCCTTTTACTGATTAAAGTTTATATGAGAACCTTTATTTCCTTGTTCTTTTGTATGTAAGAGGTGTGCCTAACTCCCCCATCAGTGGTTTCACTCATCCACATACTGTGTGTAATGCAGCGGCAATGAAGAGCGCTCAAACAAGTTTGTCTGTAAACAGTGTTTACAGGTACTTTATTCAAGTTTAATGTACACACTGCAACAGAGACTTGTAATGAAAGTCCACAGCACACCATTAAAGCTGCATTAATCCATTGTTGACCACCGTGAGGGCAATATGCATCCAAAACAAGCTGATGGGCATACAAATCCCAGATGGATTATTGCCTCATTAAGCTGATAAATCTACAAACAATTTCTCACCGACGCATCCAGCAGATGGGGTGTCAGATTTTTCTAAACCAGTTTGGTTGGATAAATTTGAACACAGAGGGATTGAAAGCAAAGAGGCTATTCCAACTGGAGTCATACTGGGCTCTGCCAAAGGAAGGTCCAATCACTTACTCCACCTCCGACTTGCCAAGATCGACTTATTTTTCTTTATTCTCATTAATGTTGATTGTACAACAATGTTGAAATAGAAAGACAACATGACAGCAGGCTGGATGGAGGATCACAGAATCATGGATCAAACATGAGGATGTTGTTGCCAGGAATGTCTTTTTGTTGTTGTTGTTGGTTGGGAATCAATGATCAAAACCTTTGCATCAAACGGCAATCACCCACTGCTGGGTAATAAACACTGCTCATCCTGTAACACTACAATGATCTGCTGATAAAAAATGACAATCACATGTATGTTCATTTGGGACCTGCACCTACCAGACCACACCCCCCAACATGGCAACATCACTCCCCTACTCAAGAGTCTGGGGCAGTCATTTGGTCCCCAAGCAGCACACACATCAGTCTGATGGGACTTGATGTCATCTGTGGGGACCAATCCCAATCCAGAGAGCCCACCCCATGATGATGATGATGATGATGATGATGTGAAGGACTGAGGCATTGTGAGGTGCAGTGGTGATTTTGGTATGAAAATTCCGATATGGCATTCACACAAGAAAATTGTATACTGAAATCCAAACATAACATATATTTCACTCAATCATACTCACAATACAAATACAACTTTCTGCACGCAAGCGAGAGAGGGGGGCACAGTACCGATGATGGCAAAATGCTAAAATCACACAAATAATGAAGATCTGACGACACATCTCATCATATCAACAGCACCAAAGTGTTTAAGATGCCCCAACATCCATTTCTAAAAATCCACCAAGACCAACATGAGGACGGTAAAAACAATGCAAAATTTATGTTGTAAATACATATAAATTATGTTGCCAATACATGTCAATGCACGAGGACGCCAGAAGAAATATTCTACAGCCCACGTGACGTGACAGCTCACCCACACAAGTGCACTGATCGCCAGCTACTCATTAGCTCCAGCTCTACTAAAATGTAAACACGATGGAGGTCACATAATTAATCCCACATTTAAAGAAGAACATTACAAAACTGCCTTGACATCTGTGTGTCAGACCTGTGCCATGCTTAAACCAACTGTTCAATTCAGCAGTCAACAGTAAATGATTAAGAATAACAATAAATTAGACTCACCCATGTGGTTCACTTCTTGAAGTCAATGTGGTCCCAAACATTTTTATCTCCAATTTCTGCTCAAGGGGCAAGGTGCTAAATCACACAGTAGTTAAATAGTTCCCACGATTCATAATCAGTACTGTATTGTAAATTAATATCAGTCCCTCGTTAGCTAAGGTACATCTAGCACAGCGTGTGGTGCCAGCCCTTTCCTCAGTAAAATCAACCAATGGGAACGCTGCAGGGGCCCTGGCCAACAGGCCTAACGTTTGAAACTGAAGTGTGTGTTGGGCACGCGCATGCATGCACAGCAATTTGTCCAGTCCACAACAGCGCATTTGCAGGGCCAGCTCTGCTGCGCCCCACCGAGCAGAAGCAGGCGAGCAGCACAGGCTAATTCAAACACTACTATGCTACAAAAACATCTGTGGAGAGCAGCTGTATTCAGCATATGATCAAAAATGGTAAACATTTGATGAAAGAGACAAAGATGAGTTCACTATTAACTTAAGCTCAATGACATTATTGTATCTAACATTTTGTAGCCATAATCTTCTTCTGAAAAACACCACTGGTGGGGCTATGCCTAACCAGCCCCTAATGCAAAAACGGCACTGGTGAGGGTGGGGTGAGGTGAGGTGAGGTGAGGTGAGGTGAGGACCCAAATGCAAATGAGAGCATTAACAGGTAGTAATCCAATAAAAAGGCCTTTAATGGAAATACTCTGCATCAGGATCAAAAGAAATTTAGCAAAACAGGACTAAACAGAGCCAGAAGTAACTGGTAGCTGGACCACATCCAAAATAAAAGCTGCAAAAGCTTGACAGACAGGCTAGAAAGTCCAGGGGACCGTGGCTGAGGCAGGTAACAACAGATAGGTGGAGATCTGGGCTGACACCATCCAGGTGGGCGTCCTTGGAGCCAAATGGGGAGCCAGCAAAGTCAAGGATGAGCAAGGATCCACATAACTGAGGTGAGCTGGAACCAAAGAGACTAGAGCTGGAACCAAAGAGACTAGAGCTGGAACCAAAGAGACTAGAGCTGGAACCAAAGAGACTGGAGCTGGAAACAAAGAGACTAGAGCTGGAAACAAAGAGACTGGAGCTGGAAACAAAGAGACGTGAGCTGGAACCAAAGAGGCTGGACCACAAACTAATGAGATCAGAACCGAAGAGGCTGGAACAGAAGGGGCAGCATGAGGTGATGGCCAGGACCCTGGCACTGGCAGACGATGATGATGCTGATGATGTCTTTTATTTGTTTATTTTACATCAGAAACCATTTGTGAATCCAGTCAGTAAGTGTTCTCCAGAGCTGTGAACCCAAACTGAACAGCCTCAGGCTTTATTGATGAGGCACTCGCTGGAGTTCTGACGTGCATACAGTGTCCTTATTTATCACCAGACCCCAGTAAGAATCTAAAAAATCTCAGTATAATCAAAACTATAAATCGGACTGTAAATAACAGAGTGTAATAAAGAGAAATATATCGCTGCTAGCAAGCATTAAATTGGGATTTGTTGTGTGTGTGTGTGTGTGTGAGAGAGAGAGAGAGAAAGTTTATGGGGTGTCTTTGTGGATTTAGGACTGCAGAGCTGCAATGTACGTGTACCACAATATCTGAAGAAATCTTATTTTGAAGTAATAGTATTAGTATTATTAATAATAATAATGATAATGATAATAATAATGAAACTCTAAAACATATGTTAGTTTCAGTGTGTAAAGCTCATTTTGTTCTGTATCAACTGTAAAAATGGTGTTGGTGAACCTAAAGGAGAAACTAATGAAATATAAACAGTTTAACAGTCACTTTAATGTACAAATAAATGTTAATACAAGTTCCTGGGGTTCTCATCGAAACAGACGCCAGACTCCGCCCCCCTCCTCCTTTTTTGAAATCAATAAAGCTTTGCTCTGCCAACTACAGAGGCTCTGCAAATGCAGAGAGATGTGAATTCATGGAAGCTTAATTTATTTATGTATTTATTTATTTTAACTTTTATCTGGGTTCATGATTTCTTAGAATCTGAACAAGTTACTGAGTTACATTCTCTCAGACTTACTAGTGGAGTGTTTTGATCAGACAATCGATTTAATTTAATTATTTTTTCACATCCACCCTTAAATGGGAATTGATTATTATCCTTCAGTATTAGAAAATACACATTCAGATTTGCATAGGCTGTTCAGAGAGCACTATGTTAGATTAGTGAATTACAAAAAAAACTCTTGTGCCTCAGGAACGTGTCCGAAGTGTGTTTGAAGAAGATTCTTAGCTTTCTTTGCTTTTTCATTCCTCCCACTCATATTTTACATGAAGCTCTGAAGCTTAAATATGAAGGAAATATATTTTAAAAAAAGATACATTATCTTTGTGAATAAGAAATAATGCAGTTCTCAGTAGTAAAGACTTTATGAGCTTCTTTAACAGTGAAATCATGAAAAAGTCGAGAATAAATCAACCAGGTCCAGCCAACAAGGACTGGGGGCGTTTCTACAGCTTCAGTAACTTCCTCCAGTCCTGAACTGACTCTGGACCAGAGGTGTCTAACTCCATTCCCTCAGAAATGTTCTAATTATAAGTACATGATGGTCTTTGCACGCTTTCAAGGGCCAGATAAAATGAAGTGGCGGGCTGGAAATGGCCCAGGGGCCTCGAGTTTGACACGTGGACTGACCTATGCCTAACATTGTGGTATCCAGTATGCCACAGCTTTTCAAAGTCACAGTAATCAAACCTTTACTAAAACAAAACTCTCCCTCAACCAAGACATCTTAGTGAATTATAGAACAAAATATCCAACCTCCCATTTATACCTACAATTAATTCAAAATGATCCATTTTACAGTGCTGGTTAGAGTCACTAACAACCTCCTCTTGAGCTCAGAAAATGGTTGAGTCCTTACTGGTTCTGCTGGAGCTCATACTGTTTGATACCATAGATTACAGCATTTTAAACAAGAGCACCTTATTGGGATTGAAGGGACAGCACTAGACTGGTTTAAATCATTTCTTCCAGTTTGTTCATGTTAATAATGTTTCTTCTGCACACGGGAACCTGCGATGGTGTCCCACAGGGCTCAGTGTTGGGGCCAATTAAATGGGGAAATTAAATATAACTAAAATCTTGCATCTGTTTTCCTTCTAAAATATTTTAAGTCAGTATTCTTGGTTGTGCTTTAACTGTGTCACCGCTTCTCCTTTACTTTCTCTGGATGAAGGTGATGAGCTGTCGTTCAGCTGCCAAAGTGGTGCAAACGTGACCTCCTTGGTTCCTCTGACTCTGAGAGCAGGTTGCTTGTTACTGGTGGATCACAAACAGTGGTGAAAGAGTGCGACCCGGGCAGAGGAAGCGTCCCTGACCCGGCAGCAGACAGAGGAGGAGAGCTGGGCAGCAGATGCTCGCCACTCATTTATCTCACTTGCTCTTTGACACTGAAGCCGTTATGATTTGGCGTCTGCACAGAACAGCTCATGCCTCTCACATCCAAGCAGCTGCAGCAGACGACTCGTAAATGGACCCATTTTTACAGAGATTTATGAATATGTTTTTTGCACTGAGGTGGAGAGATGCTCGTCGCTGTCTGCTCAGAAAAGAAACGTGAAGAGGAGTTCCATTCAAACATCAGACAAAGTCTTTATTCTACTACTAAAGTTTCCACTGAAACGTCTCAACATTTATTTCAGTGACGGTGATGTTTTACTCTTTTTTTTTTTCTGTATGAACACATTTAATACTCAGAGGGACTAACAAGAACATGGCACAGTAATTAATTAGTCATCACCTTAATACAGCTCAGCTGTAACCTCAATTAACAACTAAAACTTAACTTGGATTAAAAAAAAAAGAATTATTTTCATTTTCTCTCACAACATTGAGACTTGATTTCTGGTAACCCAGCTTGTGATATCAATAAAACAACACCTGTATCATTTATCCCTTAGGTTTTAATTGACGAGTACGTCTTATGATGTTTAAAATGACAAGGCGAAGAAAAAAAAACCTATTAGCATCAGCGTTAGGGTTATTAAGTACAAACCGAACTAACACAGAGGTTGTTTGGAGAGCATTTATCTGTCTGTCTGTCATCAGACTTGCTGTTTAACCTCCTCCCACGTTCAGCCAACCTCCCAAATTCATGCTCCTCGTTTGCTCATTGCGTCCCGATCGGATCGACGCCTGAACTCACGGACTGAAGCAGCAGCAAGTTTGAGTGGTATTTATTTAGAGAGCAGGGTGAAGGTTGATGCTGGGGATTTTTCAGGGACTTTTCTGAGCCAGAGGATCAGAAAGTGCAGGTGGCAGAAAGAGGCGGTTAGGAGGAGTTTGGAACACAGGAAGCAGGTATAAAACTAAGGCAGGTGGTTAGCGGCCTGCTATGAACTGTTAGCACAAACACACACACACACACACGGTCAGTCTTCAGCAGGACCCTTCAACCAGGATGAGCTTGAGATTTAATCAGTAACTGTTTAATTTTTAATCAATCACTTGTATCATTCCTAATTTACAGGAGAAAACACTGACAACAGGTTTGCTATCAAACATACCTAACAGTCATATAATGTAGTAGGTTTTGAGTCATTTTAACAGATATCGGTTTCGTTCAGCTTGCAAATTTATTTCAAGCCGCACACAGAAGCGTTTGCCACTTTTAGCTCCCCCTACAGGTGTGGATGTATGCTTTAATCATGGTGTCTGGCTGGTCCCTCTTAACAGTCATATGTCCTATTTGCTCTGGAGTAGCATTACCTGTTATTCCACTTTAAATGTCCCATGTCCCAAATGACCTCCTCTACTTCAGCCAACACAGAGGTCTTGTGCTAATTTTAATCCGGTGCACACATATACATATGTATATATATATATAGATGTATATCTACTTGGCTATGGCTTTTTTTACGTAGAGACCCATAAAATAACGGCTATTCAGATGAGATGAGATGATGCCTAGCATGGCCGAATGCGCCGTTTACAGTTCTGTTTACTGTTGCCATGACAGTAAACATATACGTATGTCTCGTTCAAGCGACCGTTTCATTGTTTTATGATACATCTCTCCCCACACCACAATTCAATTTCCAGTCAAGTTACCCAACTTGAGGCTTTAACGACATATTCGGTAATTAATGTCTGTAATTGCAGTAAATCACAGACTTCGCTAATCCCGTCTAAATGTGCTTTAGAAAAGCACAGACGTCGGGGAGTGATTTAGAAATGACTGCAGTCAGAAAGAGTAAGAAAGAAAGAGTAAGAGTAAGCTAACACCAGCATAACCTTTTAATTCAGTAACTGTGGAGTCTGACAAGTAGCTTCTCTGAAACTGACCTTGTCTCAGACTTGCTGGGATGTCCACACCCGCGAGACTAACCTGTCTCCAATGTCAACTGTTTCTCTAAGATCATTGCTGATGCCTTTTCTCCATGTCTTTATGTTAATACACCTGGAAAAGACAACCCCGGACCAGAAAACTGCTGAATCCCTTTTTTTTTTTTTTTTTTCAGAGGTTCACCCTTGCAGATGATCAAATATTCAAACGCATTTGATTAGCAGCTCGTGATTCCTACACTTGGTAAAAATGAAGGACTCTCTCATAAAAGGAGAAATGCGTCTCACAACATGGTGCAAAACCTGTGAGAGGAAGTAATTACACCATTTATACCATAACACCATTTAAGGTGGATACAGTACATGATGATTAAGGTCACAACACTCCTCATGGCTCTCTGAGGTCTTGATCTGAATATTGTAGTGTATGAAAACATATTAACAGTCTTATACGTCCAGTAGTGAAGTGTTGCTAAGTAAGATATCATATTGCAATTTATGACTAAGCGCTGAGAACCTTTTCTCAATCATGTTGCTGTCAGGGAATGTAGGAACTCTGAAAAGTACAAACTCCAGTGAAAACCTGACTCGTGTGATGAAGGTACATTTAGCAAGAAAAACTTCAAACCTTCACAGGTTTTAATGTAATATATTATTGTATTTTAAAGAGTTTGATATTGAAACTTCCACTTTCAGTTTCATATTTTAGCTTTTTTTTGTCATTACATTCTACATACTTCATTACAAAACTAATGCGCTGGTTTAGCTCCATATCTGATGGGTAACAAGTTGTTTCTTCATGTGAAATGATTGAAATTTGAATTAGAAAAGCAAATAAATTGCTTTATTTGAGAAGTTTAAAGGCAGCAGGCCATTTTACACCTTAAGGATGAATGGTGTATGCACCACACACGGGTTAAGACGTTGCTCAGCACTATTTTTTATAGCGACCACATGTTTGCAGTAGCTGTGGTAAAATAGTCACAAGTCACATCCACAAGAGCACTGCTTTGTAAGAGGATCAATGCTCAGCTCACCTGCTGGTGGTATTGATGTTGTGGCTGTTTACGAGGTGCTTTATTTATACAAAGACTCACTGAAATGGAAAGAAAACAACTAATATTTCATTAGGTGCAAGGTTTATTGCAAAATATGATCCTCACACATTAGCAGCGTCCCATCAGCCCGCGGTCATGGTATTTATAGAGCTGATGTCCCATTTGTTTAACAGAGTTATGGAGAACGAGGAACTGGGCAGAAATATGGAGCTTTTGAGAAGTCAGACAATTTTCTACATACACATACATATGTATACAACCTAAAAGATCTTTGGAGAAACTATCAAACACTTCTAGAGATGCAACTTACCCATAATTCAGCTACTTAAAGGGGAAGAGAGGCTCAAGCATACCCGTCTTTGACGAACAGTGTGTGGAGAAGCTATGAAGCAGGAGCGACGATCACGGCACCTTTCAGCCCAAGACTTCAGGGTGACCTAAATCTCTTCCTGGTTGAATGCCACCCCTCCATGACTGCAAGGGCAGCCTGAACGTTGCCAGTAGAGATGAGCCAGCTCGTACATATGGGACCACAGATACACATATTTGCAGATTCAGATTCATCACTTTCTGCCATGCTACATTCGGCGATTTGTCATGGTAGTTCAGCGAGGCGTCTCCAGGGATGGAAACGTTTATCTCACTCCAGGAAATATTTCACATCCACTGTTTGGATGAGCCAAGAGGTTTGTGTGATCATTCATGGCTCCCAGTTGACAATGACTTTGCTGATTCCAGTAAAACTCCCCGTAATGCTGGGAGGGTTTGGGCATGAGGTTGAGAAACTGTTTTATTGAAAATGATGAACAGTTGAGTGTAATTTTAAAAAGAAATGATGATCTTCTCCACATCGTTTATTCCTGACAGACTCAGCCTCTCTTTGTACTCTCTTTACTTCTTGTTCGTTACTTACTGACTCGTTGTGAGATAGCTGCTTCCCCTGCGTCCTTAAAACCAAAAACAATTTTGAAATGTTTTTTATTCTGATTATTCTTACCACTCTAACAAATACTACATTTTTAAGCCAAACTAATTTTCTTTTTTTTTAATCCATTTCAAAGATAATTGAAGTGTAAATTAAAATATATGTAAAAAGTTTGAAAAACAAAAACTGAATGCATTGGAGTGTTGAGTTTGTTGCCTAGCAACAACTGCTGATGCTGTCATGTTCATTTTTGTATCAATGAAACCAAATGGCATCAATTCAGAGCCGAATGTTTGTGAATCAAAATGACAAAATCTGTCAATCTGAAACTGAGAGTTCAGTCGTCTTTCTCGGTTTCTTTCTTCTCTCGTTATCAGTTCTAGAACCGTTTCAGTTTTCAAATCGTCTTTCTCCTTTTGCAGTTGGAATTCAGAAATGAGAGTCAACTCAGTGCCATGTCAATCGACAGCAGAGGAGGCGGGACATAGCTGAGATCTAGCAGCTCATTAGAGAATCAGTCTCATTAAATCCTTCACAGATGTGAAGCGTTACATTCTGGCCTGAAAGATTTGATTTCTGTCATAAAGCAGCAGTATTTCAAGTGATCCAACGCTCCTGCCGCAGGTACAAGGCCCTCGCGGATGTCACTGCAGAGGCGCATCGTATCCATGGAGATAATCCTGCCCCTCCTCCAACAAGCTCATTTTCGCTTGTTGTGAAAACCTGCAGAAACACTTCAGACTAAATTATGATAGTATCACAAAGCCGACTCCTGCTGAACTCACCGTTGGTGTTCTCAAAGGTCTCACGTCCTGACCAAGTAATTAAATCAATTAAATCATTTGACAGACTCAAAGAACAAAATGCAGAAAAACTGAACAAAATGTTCTAAATCAGGCAGCCTTGTTTCACAGTTTTTAAAAGATCTCTTTGAAAACCCAGTTGGGGTTCATCAGCCCCCCTCCCTCCCCAGTGTCACCCCATCCACATCCCCAGTCTGGTGGTCCAGACCTTTCAGAACCTCCAGAACAACGACTGCTTTAGGACACTTCTGAATACTAAAAATGAGTTTGCATTCAGTTGATTTCATCTTTTCTTAATGTTAGTGTGTGGTCCTGTTTTCCTTTTTACGTATTCAGGGATTGGTGGATGGAAACCAGTTCTCCTTGAATACCATCTGATGCAGCCTGATGACCCCTTCTTTTTCCTTCCCTCCTTCGTTTAGCTAGTTGAAAAAAAATTCTGTTATTTTTGGTTAATAGTCCAACTAGTTTTTTGTTTTTGTCAAGACTTGAAAAGCTTGAAAAGCCTTGACAAAAACAAAAAACTAGTTGTTTCATCTTTTTCTTTTCCACCTCAAAAGAAGAGGTGGAGTAGGGTCTTAGGATCTGGAAACATGCTTTTCAGACCTCCTCTTAGTCTTTAATGCCTTGTTTTCATTTATCCATCGTATATTTCTGGTCTCATACTTGGTTAGATTCAGGAAAAGCCATCGAATACAAGAAACTATCACCAAAAGGTTGCAGGAATCACACTGTTTCTTTTTAATCTTTAACCCTTTTTTCATGTGATGGGTTCCTGATGACCTTCCGAATGTTTCTCTTTGCTTCTCTGGCCGTCACACTGAAATGTAAAATGTAAGGTCCTCTGCAGATGTTTGCAGAAATCTGTGTGATGTACTTCTAAAAGCAGCTCAATAAACAAGCAACGGAAACAGAAGGTGCTTTTTTTTTTAAAGAAAAACTGTCGACTGCTCTAAGACTTTCAGACTGATGTTTTTAATCTTTTGTCGTTCTTTTCCACACAGCGATGAGGACTTTGGTGCTTGTCAGAAGGAAACCCAAAGAACACAATGGGCGAGTTTTGAGAAAACTACTTGATGCGTTAAGAATGAGAATAAATCTTATTTTTAAGGATTCTTCGTTTTACAGTCCTCCAGAAACGTCAAGCATTTTTATCCAAAGCAACTGTACTAATAAAGCCTGTTTTTATTCTGGCTTCTAATGGAAGAATACAGACATGAGACAACCTTCAGTGAAGTCTGAAATGTCTTGGAGGAATTATAAAGCAGCGTGCTTTGAATAGCTGCCTTACAGAAAAATGTATTATGAGTAGCATAGAAGGCCACTTTAAAAGAATTTATTCATAAATGTTGCTTCACTGAGTGCACTGTTGACACTGGAACAATTTAATCCTCAAAAACTAAATCATGGCACCACCAGATGAAGAAAAGCTGCACTCAGCCCACAGAGTTCTTCAGGAACATGAAGGTTGAAGTCTGGGTGTTCAAAATATTCTCCGACAGCATGTGTTAAAATCAGGGCCTTAATTGAGCCCTTTATCAGCCTTCTGATTGGTCCCTGACTGACCAACCAGAAAAATCATTCTCTGTTGCTACATCTGGGGCGGAAAATTCGGTTGGACAAAATATCCGTCTCTCTCATTCACAACACTGTAAAGAGCGTCGTTTTTATTTGCTTGTATCACAATTTAAATAATTGGATTTTTTTTTTTTTTTTACTTTGTCTTAGTTAAAAAGGAACACTTCAGAACATACTGCACACAATGCAGTGAGGGTGCAACGTATTTTAAACCTAGAACGGGCAGGAATCCGAGCTGTACCACCAAAACAAAGTAGGCTAGGCAGCAGGCTACAACCCATAGCTAAAACCGTTAAAGCGTTTTATTTTTCTTAAAATGGTTAAATAGTGTGCTTGGGGCACTTGTAAAAGTGACACCCGCTAAGTTATTTGAGAGTCCTGGCTGGAAAAATGGTCACATATAGTCTTTATTGGTAAGTCTGTTGGTGGGAGGCTGCTAGCATCAGCTGCTTGCTCTGCCATGCTGTTAGCTAAACTAATCAAAATATCCCATTTTCATGGAAAACCCCTGTTTTTCAAACTCACTACACGTACCGAAGTGTTCATTTTTATTAATATCCAGTTGCTGTTGGTTTTCTTTATTACATTAATTAGCTATAAAGCAACGTAAAAACCCATTTTTACAATGGGAGTGGACGGGAGAGATGATAATTTTGACCAACCTAGCAACAGAAACAGAGAGGCGGGACTATGGGCGGGACTTGACAAAGGGTCGATTGATCTGGCCCATGATAGTGTAAAAAGACAAGACTTTAATGCAACTGCTCGTTTCATTTAGTGTCAAATTTTATTAATATCATGCACGATATTTTTCGGCCAAAGCTTCATTTGTCTGACACCTTAGAGGCACACCAGAAAATGTTTTCTGGAGGTTTTTAAAAACAGAAAAGGAGGGGTTTTATGAGGTATCTGGGTTCACCAGAGGTTGGGGGACGGCACCTCCACTTGTCAAGATTTTGAGTTATCTGTTCCTGTTCATTGTTTTATGAAAGAAGGACCCAAAACCAGCACCTTAAAAGTCTAAAGCAGCCAGAACTTGAGAAAAGGGTTTATATCAAAAAGATACCAAAAAAGATATCAAAAACAATTTACCAAACGTTTGCAAAAGATTTTATTTCCAAAAGTAAAGATTTTTACTTAACTGCACTGCAACTTTTTGTCAAAACTCATGATCTTGAATCATTAAAATTTTTAATTAATAATTTTTTTAATATTAATAAAATTAAAAGTGATTTTTGGATGAAAAGTTGAAATTATACAAAATTTTCAGTGTTTTATGAGTTTTAATTTTAAGTTGGTTGTTGGAAAAAAAAGACTTGATAAAATGAATAATTTGTGATTTTACAAGAGAAAGATTTGCAATTTCAGGTCAAAATTTTTAGATTTCATTTCAACATTTGTTTTTTATAAAACAGAGATGTGATATTGCAAAATTCATAATTTTAAAACAAAATGTACTTTATTTTCTTAAAACTACTTAAAAGAAAATGTGATGATACAAGAAAAATCTGTGATTTAAAGAGGAAAAACCCTCAATGTTGCGATAAAAGTCATAAATTTTGACTGTTTTTTTTTTTTTTTACTTCACAACCGAGTCCAGGAACAAGCAGGAAATCTGACACCAAAGCTGGTAAATAATAAAGAATAACTGGCCCTTTAACGGTAACCATGGTGCTGATGTGGCCCAGGATGAAATGACACCTCCGGCCTACAGGATGTCCATCACAGCTGCTTCATAGAACCGCTGTGGAATTATGGGATTGTGAGTGGCTTTAGCTGCCGCAGACCCAGAACCCAGCAGGATTATTCAGTTTCCTGTCTCCATTCATTCACCGTATTTTGTAAGTGGGTACCACAAAGCTGTAGGACAGAACTAAAATAAGGTACACATGTCATGGTGATGGAATATTAAAATGTTCCCTAACTCTAGACACTTTTAAAGATAAACTGAAAAGTAATTTATTCTGTGCCTCTGCTTGGTCTAATTTTACTGCTCTGTTTTTACTTACTGTAAGCTTTTTCATTCCTTTTCATTGTGTTGTTTCGTATGGTTTACATATTTTTTTTTCTTTTGGCCTTTTGAGTTGCTCTTATGTATGAAATGAACAATACAAATAAACTTCCCTTGACTTTTAAATTCCATAAACCCCTCTGGACTGCTGCGCTGCCCTGAGTGTGCTGCAGAGGCAGATATGTTCTGGTTTATTCAGAACGAGTTAGGTCCTTTTCCTGGAGTTCACTAAAGTAACGGAGCTGCAGCCTTGTTGCTGGCTGCATTTCAGCAATTATGCTGAGTATTATTTCATGTGTGCTGGAGACCACATCAGTTCAAAAATACTTTATTAATCCCCAAAGGGAAATCTGTGTTTGCGTGAAGGTTGTTATTTTTATTTTGTTTCTCTCTGTCTCTTAAGAGGAACTCACAGAAACTACATTTAAGCTCTTAAGATGTCAGAAACCAGAGAGGAACCATGCAAATGTGTGATGTCATGATGCCATGGAGCTCTGCTTTAAACTTCATGACTAACATCCAGTCCTCCTTGGCAGATTTTTCGCACCATATCTGAAGAGCGACACTTCAGAACCAGCAATGTAACTGAGAGTGTATGTTTTTCTGTTTTTAAGTTTCCTGTGGCCAACTTTATGATTATATGGGGAACATTTCACCAATATTGTTTGAACATGAGATAAAGCATTATTGTTTGGAGGAAAGAAGAGAAGTATGTTTGCAGAAACACCTCATACACTGTCGACGGTGATACCAAACACCAGGAAATGTACAAAAGAAGAGCTGAAATGGTAAACAAACAAGACATTCCAGTATCCAGACCTGCTGGTGAGACCTTGAGGGAGCTTTATGAATGTCTGCAAACATCAATGAGCTGAAACAACTTTATAAAAATGAGATGTGGGTTGTTGTATGTGCCTTCCACATCAAAGTTTATTAGAGATATTGGCTTCATGACCTTATAAGTTTTTATTTTGTCGGCCATTATTCATGACCGTCAGTGGTCTGTTTTTGTTTAGCTCTGACCTGCAGCTCCAGATTAATCGTTGGTCTGAGCAGGGCTGATGCTGAAACCAGGAGCTGCAGGGGTCACACGGGGGACCTGACTTCCTGGCTGTGCTTGTGATTTGTTGCATGTTTTATTTGCTGGGTTGATATATTTAATCAGTTCTACTGACTGCACAGAGACCTGAAGTCGCATGTGTAGTCGATCTCTGATAATTACTAAGTGCTTACATACTGACATTTTGCAACATTTAGCTAAAGGTGTGCCTCCACTTTCACCTCAGTGGCTTTTATGTACTGACCCAAGCATGGCACAAAAATTCCTCAAACACGTCTTCTTACATACATAAAACCAATGACGCACATTGTAAATCAAAGCAACAATGGAGGAACATTGTTCAGGTCGCTTGCTAAGTACCAACTCTTGGTGATGTGAGGATCGCCTGCAGGCGATCAGCCATGGAAACCACCTCCATGAAGGTCTCATCACGCAGGTTTTGAGCTAGATTACCTCTGTTTCATTTGTGTCCGTATGGTTGTTAAACAATTAATCCACCAGGGGGCAGTGACGAGTCAACTGTCACTCCAAGCAGTCGTTTATCGACTATTTTGACTGCAGTACTTGACCAGGTGGTTATATCTTATAAATGTGGATCATTTTGGACTTTGCACATGAGAAGCGTAACCGTTGTATTGCTTCACTCAGTTACAGAATGAGGAGATGTGCCTTACATACACAAGTGGTCTTTCCTTTATCACTACGTGGAAAAAAAAAAGAGGGGACCTGAATTTACAATTCTAGTTCCATCTATGCATGGAGACTGGGAAAAGCTGGAAAATGTCCCACAAACAAAAGCCAGTGTGTAAGGGCCCACTGACTGCTGGTGGGAGGCGGGGCCAGGACAGGAATCCAATAAGTTGGCTGAAGATGCGATTTGACAGCGAGAGAGGGACGCTCACTTTACCAGAAAGAGACATGCTCACAGCCTGGTCCAGAAATGAGAAAAAGGTTTCGGTGTCTGTTGTAAGCCTCTACATCCATGACTCTGCACGGGGTGTGATTTATTCGTTTAAATTTTTTTGTTCCACATCAGGTAAAATGATATAAAGCAATAAAAGTTGTTTGGACTAGGCAATCAAATGGCCTCCAGCGCTGGCTGGCAGGACCTTTTCTCATGGGCCACATGTTGGCTGCAATCTGCACATATCCTGTATCACCAAATCATTCTCACTGGACCTTTTAATAAGTCTATCTGCACTTGCTACCTTCATTAAAAGTTATAAAATATTTACAATATGCCAGTATACCTAGGCTTATATTTCAGTGGCTTTTCCAAACCAACTAGATGCAGTCTGCAAAACAACACCTGAGACCGTAAAAGCAGTCAATGTTTCAATCTGATAATGTTTGACAAAGCAGGCAGAAAAGTTAGCAAACCCCTTCTGTCCCTGTCTCTCTCTCTCTCTCTCTCTCTCTCTCTCTCTGTGTATGTGTGTGTGTGTAAAATCATCCAATCAATTAAAACTGAAGCAAAAAAGAAAACTTGTGGTCAATACTGGGCACCGTTGTTCAGTAGCTTACAGACCGAACTCTGGCAGCAATAATTTCAGATAACCACTTCCTGTATTAATCAATCGTCTCCCTTCATTGTGGAGGAATTAAGTCGGGCATCGCTTGCTTTCAGTGTGGTTTACTCACTTAAGCAAAGCTCACAGGTCCCACTACAGCGTTTCAGTTTAGCGGAGGTCTGAACTCAAGAACCTTTATTTTTATTTTTCTGATGTGGATCGGCTCTTTGTCCGGCTGAATGAGTCCATTTTCACTGAGCTGGAACACTCATGGTCAAATCCATGACTGCATGGTTCTCAGGACCTGTGGCTGCAAAACAAGTCCCAAACCAAAACCTCCACACCAGGGGTGTCAAACTGTGTTTCACCCTGGGCCACATCATCACCACGGTAACCATCAAAAGGGTGGTTATTCCTCTCTCTCTCTCAACCAGCTGTGCTGTCAGTTTTCTACTAGTTCCTGGACTCAGTTTACGATTTCTAGACAATATTCTGAAAGACGCCTGGAGTTGGAACTTGGAACATCAAAGCACAAGAAAAATGCAACGTTTCGTCCTTGAACCACAATTGTTTGGCAAAAAAAAAAGAAAAAAATTCTTCAGTAAAATCTTTTCTTTTAATTTTCTTTTTCTGAAATAAAAAAAATGTAGTTTAAAAACAAAACTTTTTAAAGTAAACCAACTTTATTTTAAAGTAATTTTTTTCTTAAATTTACTTTTGCAAATAGCAAAAAGCAACTTTTTGTTGTAAAATTGGGAAAACTAAGACTTTTGTATGGAGCTCCTGAAGGCTCTTTAACGGTAACCATGGTGATGATGTGGCCCAGGATGAAATGACACCTCTGGTCTACAGGATGTCCATCACAGCTGCTTCATAGAACTGCTGTGTCTCTGTTTAGTCTAATTTTACTGCTGTTTTTACTTACTGTAAGCTTTTTCATTCCTTTTTGCATTGTGTTGTTTCGTCTGTATGGTTTATATATATTTTTCTTTTGGCCTTTTTGAGTTGCTCTTATGTATGAAATGAACAATACAAATACACTTTCCTTGACTTTTAAAATGATGACAATTTTTTTTTTTTATTGAATCAATGTAAAAATGTTCTCTTATTTTACTAATGAGATCATACATCCGTTTTACTAAATCGTATTTTGCAAAATCATGAGCTTTTATTTTTACTTAATCGAAAGCTCCTTTTGGGTAATTGCTCCCTCTTTTGAAACAAGTCGTGCTCCCACCATATTTGGGCAGTAGGACCAACCCAGAAAAGATGCTCCACAGTCTGGCGACCACACAAAACAGTTGTTTCATGTTTGGCTAAACTCTAAATGTCCAGAGCACAAATCCTGTGATCACCGCCATAATTCTCAGCATAACAACATTTTACTTTGAAAGTGGTGGGACGGCCATCACATGATCATTGCTCTGCACCAATCAGAGACCTGCTTCTGGTAAACAGAGAAGCAAGATGGCTGCTTCCTTGGATTCACTGGGAAGCACAGATGGAGATGAAAACATCCTAAGAAATCATGGAAATTTAACAGACAGGAGCTGAAAACACACAAAGAACGATGAGGAAAATAAAAAATAAGGTGATTTCAGCAAAAGTATCTTAAACTACATTAGATCAGATACTTGGCCATAGCCCATGTGTTTTTCCCTAGAGAACAAAACCTCTGGTCTAGTCTGGAAAATGATCGTAAAGAATATGTAAATAATAATAATAATGAGGAACCATATGCTGATGTAACTGCTTTCGACCTTTTTCTTTTTGAGGAAAGATTGTGTCCCCAGACTGTGGAGCGAAAATCAGTTTCTGAACGTTCTTCCTGGGGTGACCTTACAGCCCCCAATACGACTTAGGACTGAACGATCCAATAAAACAGCAGCACATTTTACTTAAACCAGTGTACAGTTTTGTAAAATGATAAAAGATTTTTACAAATCGAGTGCACGTTTTCTGAAATTCAGCTCACGTTTGTGACATTCATTATAGAATATTTCTCATCATTAGCCTTCAGGGGCTCTGTAGTTTTGTTATAAAATCACAACTTTTTTTTTTTTGTTTTAGATAAAGCTCCAACATTCATAAAATTCTTAATTTTGTATAATTTCAACTTTTTGTCCAAAAACATAAATTTTACATATTTTGTGACTTTTGTTGCTAAATTTGGTAAAATAAATAAATAAATAAAATAAAATAAAAAAGTGACTTTTATGGAATTGACCTGTCTCTAAGCATGCCCCCAAAATGCAGACTGGCCAATCACAGCGCAGCACAGCTGCACCGGACGTCTGACAGCTTTAGGAAAGAGTTTGGAAGGAGGTGTTATTTTTTTGTCTTCTTCCCAAACTGAAATCAAACCTCGAAAAGTGTAGACTGGATTAAACTTTGTGTTCCGCCTCAAACCCAGTTAAACACCTCAAAAATCAACAAGCACAGCTTTGTCTCCAAGGTAAGTAAATATGTTTAATAACTGTAGTATTATGTGCTTAATGCTAGTGAACCCAAAATGAAAAAAAAACAAAACAACTAAAACTAGCCAACGTGCTCCATGATACTGCTTTTCTTCTTAATAATGGTGTTAGTGCATAGACACCTGCCCAGCTTTACAGGAACAGTGTTGCTCCTTCATTTTGTGGTCGTCTGTCTCGATCACCAGGTGATGCGGTGCTTCACTTTTGCTCTGTGATCTGTAAGCGTTAGCATTATTTTTAATCAGTATTTTATGATTTTTCTGTTGCACAGTGAGCAGATATCTTCAAATTCGTACTGCAATCCCTTCCGTCTGCTCCTACCAGGAATATTCACATCATTATTCCTCCAGAAATTGGCCCATGTTTCTCCTGGGAGCGCAGGGAGAGACAGTATGATCACCACGTAAGGCCAGTTGGCTTGTTGGACCTAGCAACAGTAACCAAGGGGGGATCGGACTTGCGACAGGTCAGTTTCACGTTTATTTTTTTTTTTTGTTCAAATCACAACGTTTGCAAAAATATTTCTGTGTTTTCATTGTGGGGCAGCACGGTGGCTTGATGGTCAGCACTGGTGCCTCATAGCAAGAAGGTTCCTGGTTCCAGCCTCCACAGGGGCCTTTCTGTGTGGAGTTTGCATGTTCTCCACGTGCTTGCGTGGGTTCTCACTGGGTACTCCTGCTTCCTCCCACAGTCCAAAGACATGCTTGATAGGTTACTTGGAGTTCCTAAATTGCCCTTAGGTGTGAATGAGAGTGTGAATGGTTGTCTGTATGTGGCCCTGCGATGGACTGGAGACCTGTCCAGGGTGGACTCCTGCCTTTCGCCCGAAGTTAGCTGGGATAGGCTCCAGTAGACCCCCGTGATCCTGAACAGGAAATAGCAGGTATAGATGATGGATGGATGGATGGAGGTTTTCATTGTAAACCAGCTGCTCAACGGTCTCCTGGCTGCTGTCAGGTCAGTTATCTGGGGTTGTCTTCTCAATATCAAACTGAAAAGGACAGTCTCACTTTCACTTGTTCTGAATTTCTTTTGACATGTTCTACTTATGAATATATGATTGTCTTTGCACACTCATGCAGGATAGATAAAATGAAGAGGCGGACCGGATTTGGTCTGCGGGCCTTGAGTTTGACATGTGTGCTCTATACCATTTTTTAAAACGCTTAATGAGCACGGTGAAAAAAAAATCTGTTCTTGTTTGTCTTGTTGTGATTCCCTTATACCAACAGCTACTACAACCAGATGCATTTACACGAAAAGGGAAGAGAATTAAAATAGAGGGCCCCAGTTTTGCATGTGAATTCATTCAGATGTTGTTTGAATGTACATGAGGTTTGAGTGTGGTTGAGGCTGCAAGCTGGAACACAGCTGTGACAGTGTCTGCACAATTATCAATCAAACCAAATTCCTCCCTGACTGAAGGACGTCTAAGTGGCCAACTGTTGTGGAAAGGTTGGGCTTGACTAGCCTGGCCTAATGGGATAAACCTTGGCCTTTCTCCAGGGGCCTCCCTCGCCTTATAAATCACATGGATGTCTGTTTTATTCCACAGCACTGCAGTCATTGGTCATTTCTGCTGCAGGTTTTCAATCCGCAGTTCTCCAATATTACCCCCCACCACCTAATAATTCATAACCTCCATCAATCCTGCAGGCCGATAATCCTGCTCTCTTGATCGATTCAGAGGACACAGCCACTGAATCATAATCATGGAGCGAGTTGCTGAGAGTTGTTTACAAAGTTAAAGTTGCTGCTCCTGAGTGTGACTCATAAAGGCGAAAGAAACATGGCGAACAAAAGCCGCAGTGATGGCTTTTAGTCCGGAGCCGAGAGGTTGGTGTTGGTTAGAGGAGAGGATGAGATGTCTCCTTTAATCAGAGAATTCCTCACATGCCTTTCACTGAACGCCGGATCAATTTCACAGCTGCCCAAAGAAGCATTTCTCAGCAGCACTTTAACATGGAAAATCCACACATTCACTTTAGCTTTAAATTGTGTTTCAACAAAGAAATGTTAGAATGAGTGATGGCAAACATGTCTAAAGAGCTTTGTAGATATGCCATCCACTTAATTTAAAAAAATAAAATAAAATACGCTAATGTAATTTCTCGGTGGGAGAAAGTGAAAGGCTCTCACAGGATGATGATGTGCTTGAATAAGTGTTAAAAGAAGAGCAAACAATGAAAGCTGGTGACATATTTGTACAAGCAAACATTTGATTCTCTTTGAAATGCTGCCAACAGACTCAAAACTGAACGACAAGCGAAAGAAGTACTTTCATTTGTTTATTGAACAAAAATGTTCACGGATTTAATTACATTCTTGTGGAAACGGTGAGTACGACTCAAACTTGTATAAATAACTTCTTGCAGCCATCACTGCATTCATTCTAGAAACCACAAAATTATTAAATGTGGGGCCTTTGGGCCACTTCTGTGGCATCAGTTCAGGGTCTAATGTATTGCAAATCAAAACCAAAAATTTGAGGAACAAAATCCAAAGTCTGAGAAGCAAAACCCAGAATCTGTAACAAGAAATCAAAATGAAGAAACTGAGAGTTCGAGGACCTTTCTCGGTTACACTTTTCTTTTCTTCTCTTTTCTTTTCTGTTCTTCACTTCTAAAAGCATCTTCATATTTCTCAGTTGCATTTTTTTCTGTTTCTGTTTGTATTTCTGAGTTTCAAATCAGCTCTGTCCCGCCTACTCTGTTGTTGATTGACGTGGCGTTGATTTGACGCTCATTTCAGAATTATCGCAAAAAGAAAAAGGATAACTGACAAAGACATTTTGAAAATGGAGATGTTTTCTGGACTTCAGAGTTTGAAATAAAATATAAGTGAAGTTCAGAGAGCTATCTCCAACCTGCTCCTCACTCCAGAGCGCCACGAGAAAACACATCCCGTCATGAACTTGCCCACAAGCACAAACCCTCCTACAGTCTCTGATTGGCTGGATCCATGTTGGTGATGGTTTGAAAGGTGAGGAGAGATTCACTGATAGTTTTCAGGGTTAGAAATCCTACAGAACTGCTTAGCTTCCCTTTTTTGAACAAAGAAAATCACTTTCTTGCTCCTTTTGTTCAGCTGACCTCCATATCAACTGCTCAGTTTTTCACTTCAGATGCTTTCCCATCATCGGTATTTTTGCAAAACGTGACATTCAAACTTTATTCGTCACCAACTCACACTGTGATGCGTCAACTCTCTGGTCACAGAGACTTCATCCATATTCTTTCTATTGTTTTGTCTTTTCCAGGAGTCTAAATGCTTTATATAAACCTATTTATGTCCTGTCGCCTGTCATGTTTGTTTACAGTCAGCAGGTTTGTGTGATTTCCTGCGTTCACTGACGGGACTCTGGATGGAAATGCTTCAGTGTGTGAGTTTTCATCTGAATCAAAGCAGCGCTCCACTCATTACAGCACCGTAACTGTTAAATCTATGGTCATGTAACATGTGTTTTAAAGCAACTGCTCTGCTACTGTCAACTCTTAAATGTTTCATTTGTTAATTAAAACCCTCTGTGTGTAAAATCGTGATAGCTGCATGTCATAAAGTTTTTCTTTTTGTATTTCAAGGTTTTCAAGCTTCTTCTAATGTTACGACAACTAAACCTGTACTACAAAACGTAAGAACCATAAACTTGCGTTATTAATACAAGTCTGTACAAATGACATGGCCTTTTTACACATTAGGCAGAAACTAAGAACTCAAATAACTTGACAACCATCATGTAAAATGACTTGTGTCGTGGTGGAAACATCACTGGTTGTAGCTAAAACACAGATCCAGTTCAAAATCTGAACCTCACCAAGTACAACTGAAATCCCTGGATGTCTTGCTCCCCCATTTTAGTCCAGGATGCATCCAGTGATGTAGACTGATGTGGAGTGGTCCAGAAGGCATTTTGCATCAATGTTGGTCGAGGAGAAACTCCTGTTGTGCAATGAAGGGCAGCGTAACTTTTGCCTGATAGTTGAGCTCTGCCAAACTGGCATACTTGATTTCTTTATTGCTAATTAACGCACCATTAATGGTTCCGTGGCGTACTGGCTAGAGAACTGGGCTGGCAACCGGAAGGTCGCCATTGATACCAGCCGGTTCAATCCCCGGCCAGTACCAGTGGCGTGTGCCTGAACAAGTGCTTCTCCACGTCTACATCCATGGATGAGGTGCCCCTGAGCAAGGCACCTGAAACCCCCACCTGCTCCCCGCAGCCCAGCGCTCTGGGTCCACCAGCCCAGATGGTCAAATGATAGAAAGAATTTCTCCACGGGGATAAACAATAGTAAATCAAATCAAAATCAAAGAAAACCAACAGCAACTGCATTTTAATAAAAAGCAAAACTTACTGGGTAGCATGTAGTGAGCTTGAAAAACAGGGTTTTCCATGAAAAAGGGATATTTTGATTAGTTTAGCTAACAACATGGCAGAGTAAGCAGCTGATGCACCAACAGACTTACCTTTAAAGACTATATGTGACCGTTTTTTGAGCCAGGGCTTTAAAATATCTTAACGGGTGTCACTTTTACAAATGCCCCAAGCACACCATTTAACTACTTTAAGAAAAATAAAATGCTTTGTAGCGATGGGTTGCTGCTGCCTATCCGACTTTGATTTCTTGGTGCAGCTCGGATTTCTGCCCATTCTAGTTTAAAAGCACGTTGCACCCTCACTACACTGTGTGCAGTGTGTTCAGACGTGTTCCTTTTTACTAAGACAAAATTCAACAAAAAGTAATCCAATGATTTAAATGTTGATATAGACAAATAAAAACTATGCTCTTTCCATTGTTGTGAATGAGAGAGAGACAGATATTTTGTCCAACCAGATATTCTGCCCCAGATGTAGCAACAGAGACTGATTTTTCTGGTTGGTCAGTCAAGGACCAATGAGAAAGCTGAAAAAGGGTCATTTAACTTTAGCCATGATGCATTGCAGTTGTTCTCTAAGGATGCACTCCTATTCATTTATGATGTTAGCCTGATAAATCAAACAAAATAAAAGAGCCATAGGGCCTCCTCATCCAGGAGGCGGTGCCAACGGTTGCTCTTCAAACTGCCTCTGTATGTAATTGGTTATCACTACGTCCAATCAGAACAACAAACAAAGTGATGTTTGACAGCCACAAAGAGAATGGAAACCAATGGTCTTTGCTGATTTTCCAGCAGAATTTGAGAATAACCCTCAAACAATCGACTACTATCTTTGAAAAACACTAAAGTGTGTTCTGATATCCATACTTCAATGAGCGCACTTACTGTGAATGTAGTTCACTCTCTGCGCTTCGTAACTGTGCAGAGTTCAGCAGGGTAGTATTATTCCAAATTGCATAGTCAGTGATGCACTTACTGGAAATTATGATCACCATTGCCGCCTGCCAAAAACTTTTGAACGGTGAACTGGAGAAATACAGGCAATTACTAATATGTAAAACCACAAAACTTACATCTGTAAGGTTCAGGAGCTGCAGCCAATCCAGTTGCCATTGTTGCTGTTCACAGTAGCCATCTTTCTTTTATTTTTTGAGCTGAGTTGTGTCCACCTGGCTCTGCCTCTTCCGCTACATAGCAAAGATGGCGGACGTGGAGTGCGGAAAGTGTACGTTGTTCAGACTCAGTGTTTTGGCCGTTATGAGTGCATCATCAGGGTCCTTTCAGTACTCTTATTTTCAAAGTGATCGTAATGGGAATGCCCTACGTACTTAAACTAAGTATAGTAGGTACGGAAAGTATGGATATTGGAACGCACGGTAAGTCTTTAATTAACTGTCATTGCTGGTTTGAATGATTGTGGTTCCTCCGTTCCAGCCATCTTATTTGTTTACCACCCAGACTACGATGTCTCAGCTCTGTCATCATCTTGGTAAGCCTATCCAGAGAAGAGCTACAAGAATAGACAGCTCTGATTTGCTCCCCAAGACTTTTGAGCATAATTAATGATCTCCAATGGAGGGTCGCTAGATGGACCTGCTGAGCAAAATCAAATTTGCTAGCGGTACGTCTAGATTTCATGGATATCATAATGCTGTTAAATCAATCTGCTCCTCATCTGGAACTCCATTCTCACAAATATTGAGATGATCTTCTGGTTTCCCTCTTAAATTATCTATTTTGATTCACTCAGGCAAATTACTGCACATCTAGAGGTTTTTAGAATTGATTGAGAGCATCGCCTCCATCTGAAGACATTGTCAGACAATTGCTTGCTCTGATGTGTTGAAAAAGTCCATTTCCACAGGATGTGGTTACTTCTTCACATAACTGAGAGTGAGGCAGAGAGCATTCATCTTCCCATGGTCCATCAGGCCTGGTGATAACTGCACAAATGCATCAAATGAAGAGATATGAGAGGATGAGTGGAAAGTGACCTTCACAGGTCAGACATTCTCTCTTTCCTTCTTCACAGTTCACACTCTGATGGCTGAAAGTGTCCCTTTCTTTCTAAACTTTCTTTCTAAACACTATGTAGAGGGACTTTTCTTGTACAGTTGCTTGTCTCACACCCTTCCCATGTTATTATGAGTCCACAAAATGACAAGAAGATGAAAATGAGTGCTCCAATTGTGAGTCTGTAGCTTTACGGAAGCGACGCCTCCCACACAGAGTTATTCAGTTTGTGAGTGCTTCCTGTCTGGAGTTCTCTTTCTGGAGCATTAAATTGGCTTCACAAGCTGTTGATTGGACAATCCCCCCACCCCACCTCCCCCACCCCCAACTTCCATTATGTTTTCTGTCCATGAGTGACTGCTCGCATGCAGAGATAAAAGGCTGGTCCAGGAACTGAGGCGATGAGGCGAACAGGACACGATAATGAAACGAAATGAGGCATGAACGTTGTCTGTTGCTCTTCTCACTTAAAGAGTGTGAAGAAATGGTAAAGGGACCTGAGAGATCCCAGCTCTGCCTAATTCCCCGCTGCCTCACTCTCCCTGCCTTCGACAGACTTCATCTTTATGCTAAAGATGTTACAGAACATTTCAGGGGTTTCAGGGGCCCCTGCGGAGTGGAAATCCAGAGCAGGAAAACGTTTAGTCACTAAGCCTCAGACCTGCGTGCGTGTAAATGCTTCAGCTTAGTTAGCTTGGCGTGAATTACAGAGGCAAATGTTGGGATGTGCTTCACTCCTGTTATGTAACGAGTTCAGAGACGGTCAAGTCTCATTTCAGGTTCACACTTCACCTCCCTCTGCCGCCCTCAACATCCTCAACCATCTGCACAAAGCACACTTGTTCCATTTATGTCTTTTTTTTTAGATAACATCTTTTTCTATCATGACACAATATTGTTATAGAGGTCAATCATACTCTGCAAAACAGTTTAAGGCTGCTTTGCACCTTTGTTAATTTACTCTGGTCCGAAGACGATGAGCTTGGTTTAGCATAAGAACATCCTGACTGCGTATTACTCAGATGTTTCTGCCAACTGGGGAAAATAAATACTGAAAGAAGATCCTGTACTGTTGAATCTACGGGTACACTCAGATAGACAGAATCTACAGTATTAGTCTGGATTTAATCACTGAGTCCTTCACTCTCACTGTCAAATTGTGAGCTAAGCAGCTATCTCCAGTAAAAAGAGATGTTTTTTTGTTTTTTTTCACCACCCATTTTCTACATCTTCTTATTCATATTTAGGGTAACGTGGATCCACTGAAGCCCATCCCACCTCTCTTTGGGTGAAAGGTGTTGGGACACTCAGCAGGTCCCCACTCCAACTCAGAATCATCAACCGTCCTGAATTTCTTGCTTTTGGACTGCAGGAGGAAGTCAGAGTACAAAGACCCATAAAAACACTGGAGAACATGCAAACACCACACAGAAAGGGCCCTGCTTTCAAACCAGGAGGATTTCTTGCTGTAGGACAACACTGTTCATGCATTTCAGGCACAAGTTCAATCACTCACACCTGCAAAACTCAGTCGCACAGGGATTCATCCATTCAAATTACTCGTGGATCACTTTAATCAAC
The DNA here is from genome assembly GCA_037176975.1 of Arrhamphus sclerolepis. NCBI lineage: Eukaryota > Metazoa > Chordata > Actinopteri > Beloniformes > Hemiramphidae > Arrhamphus > Arrhamphus sclerolepis. Next base: position 13,638,260 of record JBAMYA010000014.1, on the reverse strand, counting down.
AGAGACCACCGCTCATTTTGTCAGTCAGTTGCATTCAACTAACTTATTCATTTGTAGCTTAAGCATATCAAGTTCACAGCATTGTCATCATGAAACTGTCATTTGGTTGGCTGCAAAAGCAAGCCAAGTACATGACCAGATTAGTTGAAAAAGCAAGTTTGAAGGAAATGTTTTGATGCACTGAAGTTGATGAAGGTGTGAAGTGAAACTGGGCAGGAGTTTGTGAGCATGAATCACACACAGCTGTGAAATACTTCTATGTTTTGCCACATTCACAACAACCGTCTGGGGGATTTTCTTTTTTTTTAATCATTAGTTATTTTATTAGTTTTTCTTATTATTATTGTTATTATTATTAAATTTAGCATTAAATTTAAAATATAATCTATTTTGCTAAAATTAGGGTTTCATTTTATTTCTATGGTGTCAAATGATTCACAGTCATCAGTTTAGCTTCTCAGCAGTTTAGCTGAGCTTCACTTCTGAGCTCTGAATAAAGTAAATAAAAGAGCATAATCATAGTTACTTCAAGATAATATGGCTATTACATGTACTAACAGATGGTCCTGACTGGTTCTGGGTGGGTCTGGAAGGGTCCGAGGGAACCTACCTACCTAAGCCCCTGGTCAAAGGTCCCATGACAGGACTGCTAGCTTGCCGGCTAGTCCCTCTGGCAGCAGGTGGAACAGCTGGCAGAAACAGCTGTGCCCTCAGACTATTCTAGGTCAATCTGGAACTCTAATGCACAAGATTACCAGTTAACCTTTACACATAAATAACATGAGACCTTTCCACATAAGTCACATGTGACATTAAAGGTGTAACCAAAAATGTTGCGTCTTTTACTTTGCCTTTCAATGCCTGGAGGCACATAGGTCATCGACAAAGCTCTTCCAAGGTCTCATCCTCAGTTCAGGCTCATTGAGGACACTTGTTGACATGTGCTTGAGTCTTTCATCTTCTTATCATCATTTTAGAGGTTTACCACGTCTCTGAACAACAGAGAAAGACTGTCTTGGCATCTGAGTTGACCAGGATCTTGGTATGTTGAGGTCCAAACCTTTCACAAGTTTGTCTTGTTGATCCTTCTTATGATGTCATTGTCAGTTCTGCTCTGTTTGTCTGTATGCTTATTCAGGTAATGAAGGAGTCACTTCTCTCCAGAGTTATACATCCAAGAAGAATGTCTGTGATTCCAGTTATATTCATATTGACAACTTTGACCTTTCTGATGTAAATTCTTCCACCTGTTGGTGTTGATTCTGCCTGTAGGGGTTTGGACTTGTCCTGCACCTGCCTTCCATAAGAGAGGAGGACAAGGGTGTCTGCAAAGTCAAGTTCTTCCAGCTCTTTCCTCAGCGGTCATTGTATCCTTTTAAAAAAACAAGCGTAATGCATGTAGCTTTTCAGTTAAAGGTCAAGAAAAAATGGTGAAAAATGGTGTTCTGTGCCAGCCAATCAGGCTCCCCCCTCCAGCTCCCTCCTCCAGCCCCGGGTGGTGGAGGGACTGGACTTGTGTGGATGTGTATATATATCTGTATGTGGGTCCATATATGGACAGGTATATTTACAGTATGTGTATGCATTCATGTGCATATAAATATCTATGAATAAGAATGCTTATACTGTATAATGTAATCTAAATTCTTTACAGGGGTGTATATAGGTGTACACTGTAAATAATATACCCTTTATCAAGTCCCACCCATAGTCCCGCCCCTCTGTTTTGTGTTGCTAGGTTGGACAAAATTATCATCTCTCCCGTCCACTCCCATGGTAAAAATACATTTTTTTTCATTGCTTTTTTGTTAATTAATGTACCAAGGAAAACCAACAGCAACTGGATATTAATAAAAAGGAACACTTCAAGAACATGTAGTGAGTTTGAAAAATGGGGGTTTCCACAAAAACGGGATGTTTGATTAGTTAACAGCACCCTCACTACACTGTGGGCAGTGTGTTCAGAAGTGTTCCTTTTTACTAAGACAAAGTTCAACAAAACATAATCCACTGATTTAAATGTTGAAACAAGCTAATTAAAACTATGCTCTTTACATTTTTGTGAATGAGAGCAGATATTTTGTTTCAGCCGGATATTCCAAAACGTCAAAATCTGGTCAAGTCCTCCTCTTCACCACCCTGCCCAATAATTATCAATTTAATGTAAGTAAGATCGCCAACAATCAATCAATAATAATTCATTATAGGAGTTCCACTCTTCTTTTCTAACAGATTCCTGTATTTGTATAAGTTTGACAGGGCAACACACAAGCAGCTGACCTGGCGAACATCATTTTGTATGCATGACGCTTCGATATTGTGATTTCTTTTTCTTTCTTTCTTTTTTTAACGCAAACCCAAGCTTTGGACTGCTGATCACTGCACATCGGAACGCTCCACTCAATTTCGCTCCCCGCTCAACTAAAATTTCAGCCCGCTATGGTGAAATCGCTCCACGCTTGCTCAATTTTTTAAGAAGGGAGCAATTCCTGCGTGTAACGGGTTTGTTGCGTGACCGGTGCAGAAAAAAATCTGCTTCATTTCTACTCTGTGGTGGGCCCATGGATTTGTGCATGCTCAAGACTGGTGGTGTGAGCGGTCTGGAGTGAACTGGAGTGGCACAGAGCGATCGCTCCGGCCTTTGGATAAAAACTCGCTCCTCGCTCCGACTATATATTGAACACTCCGCTCCGCTCATATACCCTGTTGTGGACTGAGTACCTTCACCCTGTCTGTCTTATCTCCATTTCAGATTGCCCTGAATCATTTCAAAAGCATTAACATTGTCTGTCATCTGTAGTCTCTATTTCCTTCTGCTGGATCCTACCACTGTGGTGTTGGTTCCTTCCATGGTGATGCTGGATCCTTCCATGATGATGTTGAGTCCTACCATGGTGATGCTGGATCCTACCTTTGTGATGTTGGTTCCTTCCATGGTGATGTTGGTTCCTACCAACTTTTTCCTGCTCTCGACAAAGTTGGATGCTTTTCTCTTCTCTCCCTCCTTCCCTATCTGCCCTGCTGCTCCTCTTTGTCTTGTACTGTCTCTGTCTATCTATATTGGGGACTCTCTCTGCATACCCTCCGAATTCGAAACATGGATCTGGTCAGCTGGACTCTCAACGCAATTGACCAGTTTGACCTGGCCTGTACGAGGGAATGTGTTGCGCTGTCAACACTCTGACTCGGGTGGTAGGCGACCAAAACCGCAAACTGAATCGATTCTTGATCAAAATCGCAGGCTGAGCTCCTTCGCAGGATGGATGACAACTGGGAGAAATGGTCAGCTCAGCTTGGCAGATTTGACCACAAAATTCGGCTGTTTCGAAGTTTTTGCCATGAGATGAGCAGACAGGCTTTAAGGCAAACAGAAAATTACTCAAGTCGGTTTGAACCCAAACAATCACTGTTATCTGAATCTGGCTCCCCGACGCTGGCCTTGGAAGGCTGGCTATCTCAATTTCTCCTGCATGTTTGCAGACAGATGCTCTTCCCCCTCCTTCCCAACACCCTCTACTTCTGAGGATCTACTCTGGATCAGAGTTCTCCCAAGGTCGTCTCCACGGCAACGGTCATGTATTTGTCATCACCATTAGATGGCAGAGACAATGGTTGAGACTGAACTGAACCTTTTTTTTCCCATGTTTTTGATGTTTCCCTGCTTGGACGGCCATCAGCTGGTCTTCAAGGTCTACACAAGTCTGTCAATGACCCACTATTTAAAGCCAGGTGTGTTTGAGCAGGGAAACATCTAAAACATGCAGGACAGTGGGCCTTGAGGACTAGGGTTGAAGAACACTGCTATAGAGCCCGTTGTTGTTGTTGTTCTTGTTTTGTTTTTTTGTGACATCTGCAAAACTTCTACAGTCAAGCTTGTCAGTGAAGTGGCTCTGTCATGAATAGACACACTTTTTTTTCCTTTTGGTTTCTTATTTGTTAAATAAGTAGCACAATGAAAAGGCTAATATTCATGTTTGCACATAACTTTATTTACATTTTATAAAGATGAACATTTTTGTTCATGTGGATATCAGAACCCACATCACACTACATTTAGCAGACGCTTTCATCCAACTTCAACAGGGTGTTGATGACTGTAATGACCTGTTTTATTTGCAGAAGAACTAAACTGACTAAAACGAAGGACATGAATGTCTCTCTCTTTTAATTAGACGATGTAGCTCTTTACATCTTTAATATCACGTGCAGTTTTATTTTCATCCTGAGGTCACGTTAGGGAAAACAACAGGAAGTAAACGTGGCCCTGAACTTAACCTTAATAGTATTTGATCACCGTTCCTGCAGCGGCGCCTCTGAAGGTCACTTATGTGTTTTATTTGTATGGACATGTCTAATTAGTTCCTCTCGCTGCGATGGAAGGTCATTTCAAGCTGGTTTAATGATACTGCTCAACCCTCCTTCTTTTGTTTCCTTAGTTTTTTGTTTTTTTCTCCTCTATTATCTACAAACTTAACACATCTGAAGTCTGTCAATAAAAACACTCCTCGGTGATCGTCTGACTCATACAGTTCACACATATTTCCCTCAATCAGACCAAAGTTGTTTTGTATTCTAGTCGCCCAACAAGGCGCCGTCGTTCCATTAGTGTTGATCTCGCCTTTGGATTCTCTGGTCTTTCCTGAAGCCTCTCCCCCTCGTAGCTCGTGCTCCTGTCAGCTTGTACAACATCTGCTCGTAGTCACAGGTCCTCCACCCTTCTACCTCTGACTCATCTGTGGAGGATTGTGTGCTTATGGAACATAAGAAGGTCAACTTCCCAAGCTAAATTCTTGTAAATGTCTCTGGTGGTTGCAGCAGAAAACTGTAAATGGGCCTGACCCGACTCAGGCGGCGTGCTTAAAAGTGCATCGTTAGCATCCATCTACTGAATAAAAAGAAAAATCCAGTCCAGACTCTGTTCACAATCCTCCCTCAGGCTTTTCCCTTTCAGTTATTTATTCAAACATATATATTTGTCTGTAATGTTGAAGAGCAGCAAGACTTTTGGTTTAGATAATGCTATTTAAGCTGAGTTTTCATATGTAATATCAAAATATAATTGTATTAAATAAAAGAATATAATTTTCCTGATGTGATTAACATAAACTCCCTGATGGAGCTGCTCCTCAGAATTGAATGGCTTGCATTTCTTTTGTGCATTTCTTTTGTGCATTTCTTTTGTGCATTTCTTTTGTGAGCCTCATATGTATTTTTTGAAGCAGAGTAAGATCACTGGAGATGTGTATTGATTGTTAAAGGGACACTGTGTAATATTTCAGATTGTCTAATAACAAAAATGGACTGTTTCATTCAAAAGTATGACCTTATTAATTAGTAATTACTTCCATCAACAAATCACAGTGTTCTTGAAGGTCTTGAATTTTAATTTTTTATATTTACATTGTGTTGGCGTGTCCAATAGTGACCGCCATTTTGCTCCACCATCTTGAAGCTACAGTCCACGGCAGGGAACAAAAGTACAGCTTTGTGTTTTGATTGCTCATTGGCTACAAACTCCTGCGGTCTTCTTCCTCTCCCGCTCCCTGCCTCGGTGAGACTTCTCTGTTTGCCTGGACAAAGACATTTCTCGGCTTCCGTAGACAGAAATGAGTCTTGGGAAAAGTGGCGGGATAAAGAATGGTTGCAGTATACAACCTCACCGCTAGATGGGAGAAAATCCTACACAGTGTCCCTTTAACACAGGCTTGTGTTTTACGAACCATAGAGACCAGTCTCAGTGGTCAGGGTCAGGAGAGTCCAGTCAAACAAACAAACAAAAAAAAGACATCCCCAAATAGCTGTTTTGTCCTGTTTGTTTGGTGGGGCCGTTGTACGTCTTTATGTCTGGTGGTTCGTTAAATTAAATTGTTTTGTTTTGTGTTGCTTAGCTTGTTTACTATCAAATGAAGTCCAACAGAAACCAAACTTTTTTTTTAATCTGTTGTATTTCAGATCAGGTTTTTACTCTGTATAGTAAAACAAGGATAAACTGGAATAACAAGCAGACATGCAGTACACCTCAGATCCTTGTGTCACTTCCTTCATCTGCAAACTTCACAACTAAATTCAGCTGGAACACGATCCAGTCTGGAAACCTGCAAAAACACTTTACATGGACTCGTTTGGCTCCTCCTCCAACATTAACAAAGACCAGCCCACTTTCTGCTGGACGAATCTGAAGATCCATTAACTTACACGAAGAAGGAAAATTAGTTTGTTTAAGGACGTATTTTTCTTCACTCCTGACTGTTTCTCCAACCTTGGAAGGTTTCTAGAAGACCTCACTCAGCAGCTGACACTCAAACGAGCTCTTTAACCACCAATCAGCATCACAACTGCAACATCTCTGTTGTTGACTGTGTCCGTTGTTTTTAGCATCACCAGTCTTAAGCAGCAAGGGGCCCCTGTGAGAACGATGAAGAGACGCTACCTGACTCCTGAAGCGGCTGCAAATTTTATTGAGATTTTATATAAATGTCCTTCAGTCATCTTAACAGAATCCTGTGATTTTATTGTTGAAAATCAACCCTGGATCAGGTCGCTCCACTCAAAATAAAAAAGATAAGAAACAAAATCGATTCCCCCGTGGAGAAGTGAAGACTGAAGAATACTGAAATGACAATGCCGAGTTGCTGAAAGAAAATGGAGGAAAAATAAAACAATGATAAACTTACAATTGTTAAAGGAACAAATGAGATCATCAAAATATAATGCAACAAAAAAAGGCAAGGAATCACTATTTTTATGATATGATTTCTCATTACAAAAATAATGCCAAGGTCCGTTTTGCCACAATATACTATACTTTTGAGAAATATCAATCTGGTTTTAGGACGAACCACAGTACAGAGACTGTAGATTAAGATTAAGATCGTTAATGATCTCAGGTGCAATTTGGACTCTGGATCTAAGTGCAGCCTATGGTACAGTAGATCACCCTGTTCTTTTAAACAGACTTAAACACCTGGTAGGTGTCTCTGGGACTGCCCCAAAATGGTTTGAATCCTTTAAAGTACTATTCTAGTTTCATTTCAACATTATTATTGTTATTGTTATTTTTATTACTTTGAACTTCATATCATGTTCTAATTATTTTATGGTAGATTTTGTTCCAGTTCTTAATCTCCAGTGTCTCCTTAATGGGAGCCCTCTGCGGCTGCTGGCTCTGGCTGCGCTGGTGTTGCCTGGGGGCCCACTGTGCCCTGGTGTGGCAGGGGTGGTCCAGCTTGCTTCAGTGGGAGGATGATGCTGGGCTGCTCCCCCAGCTGGGCCGGCATCCGCTTCCTGATGCAGACGGCTCCGTGTTTCCTCTCTGGTAAGGTCCAGGCCGTAAACACCAACATTTTCACGTCGGAATTAAAAGATCTAATTAACAGCCGTTATGGTGGAGGTAAAATGCTGCCCCCGTTTCTGCTTACCTTACCTCAGCGGACCTCAGCGTCACTTCAGCACTGAAAGCAACACTGGTGGAGTTGAGGCTCCTTTGTCGTTTCTCTGCAGCTTCCTGGACTGACTTTAAAGTGCTGCATCTCTTCTCTGTATCTTGGTGTGTGTTTGATAATTTGGACACCTGGTGGATCCTGAAGACTGGATTTTCTGCATGACTGAAATGTGTCTGAGGGATGGGGAATCTGGTGTTTTCTCTGAACCATCTTCATTCACCAGCTTAAAATGGGTCGATATGAGCTGCGTCGCTCTCATACGGTCAACCATACAATCATAAATATGCTCCATATCAGGATCAGTGTTGCCAGCTCCTTAGTAAGGAAAGTTGCTATTGGCTGTCCAAAAAGTCCGTAGAAGCCGCTAAATGACATCATCACTGAATTTGCATATTTGACTATTTGCATGGAATTGCAACATACAGAGTAAGAGAGAGGAATAATGTTGTGAGAGAGATAAAAGATGAGTTAAAAAAACACCCATACTATGTTAAGAACTACAAACAAATTTGTGCTGTTGATTCTTGGTGTTTTTTTTTGTTGTTGTTTTGTTTAATTTTGTTTTATTTTGCCATTGAAATAGGCCATCACTTCTCAAAATAAAGTCTTGCTTTGCTTTGTGTAGAACCATATTACATCAGTCAGTTTTGTTCTTTATTGTTAAATGTTAGGATGTGAGGCACAATCACTGGCTCTACGTCCAGTCCTCCTCCTTTATCCAGGCTTGGGACCAAACTGACCCAAAACAGATGCTTTACTTAGGGATTTGTTCCCTTTGTTTTGTTTTGTTTCAAGTTTTCTGAGCCTTTTTAACATTATTAGTTATATGGCACTTTTAACTATAACATAACATTTTTAACATGTTTTTACTTGACATTAACAAAAAAAAAAAAAAACATTAAAACTTTAAAACACTAAAAAAATACATTAACAATCTAAATGGACCAAAAACAGACAACAGAAAAAACTGCCTATGCTAATGTGAAAAAACTGTTGTTGTTAACCAGTCTGGTCGCCATCCAGGTTCGTTGTTTGCTGCGTGAGTCAAATGCAGTGATTTATGTTAGTGTAGCAGAGATTATAGGCTTACATTTAAATCGCGCTCTGGAAACGCGGGCGGGATCAGCGATGGCGTTCATTTTCAGTCTGGTTGCGGAGTGGTGCGGGCCTCCTCTCTGCTGCTGGGAGTGCTTTGGGATGGGGAGGGGCTGAGGACAGGAACTGCCAAGTGATGCGTACTTTCACATCAGTCTCCAAAACGCCATAGAAGTCTCCAATAACACCAGAAAAAGTCGCTGGATGTGACCAAACAAATGTCGCAAAGCTGATGTGGAAAGGTGCCAGATCAAGCGAGAAAGTCGCCAAGTTGGCAACACTGATCAGGAAAAACCTTGATAACTTCTGCAGGTGTAACTTCGTAGTAAACCAACCAATCAGCGTGCAGCTCATTCATTAGACAGCAACCAATCAGAGCATTGCCTAGTTAATCGTTAATGAGCACGTTAAAACAGCTGTTTCTCAAAGAGACAAAGATTTCAGGTGGTGAGTAAAACTGCACATAGATAATTATCTTTAAAACAACATTACATTTCCTATTTAGAGACCTCAAGAAACAAATTTAATCAGCCAATTAATGCAGTTTATGGGACACTTTTGTAAATATTTCCTCAAAAATTTAGTTAGAAGTTAAGCAACACTAATATGTTGCATGAAGTTACTCTTTAAAGCAATTAAGCTTTTGTTGTTGTTGTTGTTGTTTTATGACTGAGTGGTTTAAATGTCAGACTTCATGAGTAACAGAAAGTTTTGTCTGGTAATTCTTCAAGAATTTAGAGTTTCTGAGTCCATTCACGCTTATGTTTGGATGCTTTTTTTTAAATTTCTCTTAAAGCTTTCTGACACTGCAGAGAAATATCTAATTCTTCTGCATTTAAATAATGTCATTATACTTTTTCTTTCTTACACATGAGTGATGCACCATCTCCTTTCTACCTTTCGCTTTAATGTGGACATTTAATGTGCTTCTAATGCAAACTCGCTGATCCGCTTCTGTGTGCGATCCCAGCAGTGATTTATGGTGTCAGCTTTGTATTTGAATAATAACACATTAAAATGTGTGCTACTTTTCCACCAAAGCATAAGTATTATAATTTAGTCCTTGAATAATTCCCCCTGTGATAATCAGTGGTGCAGAGATCCGAGCATGATTTATTACCAGCTGGAACGATAACTGCAGATGACAAGACATGAACATGGAAGAGGCACTTGGTTCAAATCACTGCAAACATACGTGCGATATGGGGGAAAGTAGAAAATAAAACATGAATAAATAAATGATAAATTGCTTTCTGGGGCTGATCTCATCATAAGAGGTGCAGTTTAAGCAGAATTTTAAATCTTTTAGTGTAATCGGCTTATAATTTACAAAACTGGGCATGTACTTTTATCATCTTCAGGGACTGCCTGGGAAATAATACATAAAATAAAACAAATAAAAGCTGCGTACGTGCAGCCCTGCTGCTGATATGTTTCTAGCATTATTCATCTGGGGATCATTATAGGTTGTACTCATTTCAGTCCAGTCATGTCTGACAGCTCCCAGCAAACATTCCAACATTAACATGCATGTCAAAACATCAAAACATCTCCAATCTGGAGTCATGTGGAAAAACAAATAAGGAGATCCAATGGAAACTTCTTTTTCAATGTATCTGGAGAAAAAAGCAAGAAAATGACAAAACTCAACTGTGGACAGATGGAACAGACAAAGACATGAACAGCATAGACCGTTATTTTTGTTTTTTTTTCTTTTTAAATCAGTGCATCCAATACAACAGGACTGGAAGAACACCGGCCCAGTGGTTCTTCAGAATAAAACAGCACCAAAATAATGTGCATGGCTGCAGCCGTACACATCTGCATGGTAAGCTCCACGTCTGCACATCAGAGGTGATTTGTCCCAGACAGCAGAGAAGCCAAACTGCCTCTGAAATTCTCTGCTTCATCTTCAATGTTAAATTGATGGTAAAACAGTAATTCACAAAACACCAGATCTGCCCAATATTACATTTACTTTCATGACTACCATTTGTCATCCTGTAGCTTAATCAAGTGATTTCTCGTGAAATTGCAGCAGTTCGCTGCTAAAATCACACTATGAAGCCTCCAGCAGAAGCTGAGCTTCCAAGGGTTTCTATGGGCTGGAAGTGCTGGCTTCCAGGAGGCGGGGCTAAGCGTCTAGTTTTTTCTAAAATTCTAGGTGATCATTGGCTAAATCAACAAAACTCCTCACTTCCGAGGCTGTTCAGCTTCCATGGGGGTAAATGAGTGGTGGGCGTGTCAAAGACGCTGGGCTGTTTCGTGATGATGGAGGTAGTGTTTGATAGACATGAGGGACATTGTGGCTGTATTTTTATGCGGGGAAAAGCACGCTGGCTTTTCAGTCCCAAAGCGGATACGAGAGAGAGTGGTTGTTTGCGAAAGTGCTGTCGGAGCTTCATTCATTTCCCATCGTTTCTTCACACATACACTTCTTCACAGTATGATGTTCAAGGCTCTGTGTAGCACAGCTGGGTGTTGACCTGTAGTTACCCTATCAGGCACAACTTTCTTAAATATACTACCTTGCCTTGATAGAAAGAAAAAGATCCTCCTTCTTCTGGTTTTATTATGGCGTTTGGTAACCAGTGTATTTGGGGCATTACTGCCACCATATGGATTAGAGTGTGGTGCTAGAATAATTAAGCCACCCCACACACTAAATAAAAGATAAAATAAAATAAATAATGTAAAAAGATAAGAAAAAAATAAG
>JBAMYA010000014.1:13594048-13614463 GCA_037176975.1 Arrhamphus sclerolepis | reverse complement strand
AGGAATTTCTTAGGCAATGTGAGGCTTAGCCAAAGAAAGCATTCTGAATGAAGCTATGCATGCATGAAGCAGCAGACCGAAGACAAAAAGCACACAGAGAGACCAGTATGTCAGCGAGTGGTTATAGACAACATGCAAAATCAAAAAGAGAGAAGAAAAACACACATTGCCTGTGGCTAACCCAAAGTATAATTTTCAGTTAAAAATGTCAAAATCAGAAATAGTGCACAGCGTGTCTTGCAGCTGTTTCAAAGCTCATGTTTAAGTGTGATAAAACAGAGTTCATGTTACACTTAAAGAACAATCTGGCAGAGAAAATACATTTTTCAAAGCCTTGAATTCTTTTGTATTCTCCATAAATATTGTTAGCATTTTATGCCAAAGGGACAAAGGGATCTAAATAAATGATAAGTTCAATAAATGTCACTTTATTTTATATCAGCAGAGCACCAGATTTTATCACTTGTATGTGCCGAGCATAGACACCTCATAAGGCCTCTTAATAGAGATTGATGTATTTAATCAAATGTTCCCCCGACCATTCCAAAGATTTTGTCCTGGTTATCATAACAATAATGTCTAATGACGGTGAAATGGCAAACAGCAGAGCAAGGGTTGAAACTGTTTCAATCTATCAAGAGCACATTAGAAAAGGGTACCCTGATTAACTGACTAGTCACACATAAGTCACACATACTCTGTAGAACAACATTGAGCCATGTTAAAGTATGATTACAGTCTAATGAGGAGGGTGATTCAAGTGGTTGGAGTACAGATTGCTTGTGTTTTAGTCTACGTACAGTACAGAGTGTTTGTCCTTTAGTGGCTGTTTAATAAATCCTGTAGACACTGGCTGCAGAAACATCAGTTAATGCATTTATTTTTTATCCCATTTTTACTCTAAAGGAACACTTAGTCTATTTTCAACTTCATTTATGTATGTCATACTTCGTTTGCAGATATATGATGTTCTCTTGGAGTTTTCAGTATTGTTGTTGCCAGCTGGTGCTTGTTCACATGTTCCCTGACAGATTCTGTCTGGAGACTCATTAAAGAAAAATGTCTCCAACTTTCATGAGCCACTAAGAACCTGAACAAAGACACAAAGGCTGTGGCCTTGAGAAGTGCAACAGTGATGTTTTTCTAAAGAAAAGCAACACTAAGCACATTGTTAAAGGTAAAGAATAAGGTTCCTTGAAATAAACATAATGTAAGCAACTTTTTATCCTAAAAAAAATTTGATTTTGTGTACCCACATTAATTGATTTGACACTGCTCAGTCTCACACAAATCAGCATTGTAATTTCCCCCTAATCCTCCATTTGGAGTTTACAGTGCAGCTGTTTTTTTGTTTGTTTCCAGGGGTACTTCCTAGGTTTTCTGAGCCTGTCAGATGCTTGACTTGGTGAAATAAGCAGGAAATATACAGTAAATTAGAGCATTCTGCCCAAAAAGAAACTATGAATTCATCAATCGATGGATCTTCCCTCGCATGCAGAAAACAAGCTCAACAGCAACACACTTGTATATCAGCTTTCCAGTCCAGGAACCACCAAAGTCACTTTACAACGTGAGCAGCTTTCTCTCACTGCCACACACACATCCACTAGATCAAACTATGCGATGGATCAGATTACTCCTATAATTACTCCTATACTGACCACCATGAATCAAATTACACTATAGTTAATGTAAATTATGCTGAGGCAGAATTTTGTGTTAATAGTTAGCCTAAACAACATATCTTCTGAGTAGTAGGCGTATCCAGGGTAAACCAACATAGACAAAGAGAGAACATCCAAACTCCACACAGAAAGATCCAACTGAACCTTCTAGCTGTGACGTGTCACTGCTAACCACTGCACTGCTGTGCTGCTGTCATAGTAGGACCCAACATCACTATGGTGGGACCCAATATCACCATGGTAGGACCCAATATCACTATGGTAGGACCCAATATCACCATGGTAGGACCCAATATCACCATGGTAGGACCCAATATCACTATGGTGGGACCCAATATCACCATGGTAGGACCCAACATCACTATGGTAGGACCCAATATCACCATGGTAGGACCCAACATCACCATGGTAGGACCCAATATCACCATGGTAGGACCCAATATCACCATGGTAGGACCCAACATCACCATGGTAGGACCCAACATCACCATGGTAGAACTCAACATCACCATGGTAGAACTCAACATCACCATGGTAGGACCCAACATCACCACGGTAGGACCCAACATCACCACGGTAGGACCCAACATCATCATGGTAGGACCCAACATCACCATGGTAGGACCCGACATCACCATGGTAGGACCCAACATCATCATCGTAGGACCTGCAGAAGGAGAAGGGACAGAGACTAGAGAAAATGGACAATGTTAAAACTATCTGAATGATCCAGGACAATTTGAGACTGAGATAAGAGACTCAAAAGTCAATAACTGCATTTTCATTTTTAATGATGTTCTTTGTTTGTTGTTTTTATTTATTTTATTGTGTTTTATCTTTTGTAAAGTGTCCTTGAGTGACCTGAAAGGCAATTGAAATAAAATGTATTATTATTGTCATTGTTGTTATTATTATTATTATTATTATTAGTAGTAGTAGTAGTAGTAGTAGTAGTATTATCATGATAATTATCATTGTTATTATTATAACAAAGACATTCAGTAAATGCAAAGAAACCAGAAAAATATAGGAAATACAAAACAATATAGTAAAAGTTAGGACAGAGTTATAGTGCATGATTGAAATATTTAAATGCTTTCAATTTAAAAACTATTTCATGCTATGAGTTCATTGTCACCTACTGACGTTGTAATGTAAAGCTGTGTGTCATCGGCATGATCATGGTAGCTTATCTTGTCGTTCATTATAATCTGAGCAAGTGGAAGCATATAGATGTTAAACAGGATAAGCCCTGAGATGGAGCCTTGGGGAACTCCACATGTGGTTTTCAGTATTTTCTATTGACTGAAGAGGCAGAACTGGTCTGCATTTGCTTCAAGAAAATATCTTTCACTGAATTTCTGACAATTTGTAAAAAATCATGTAGGTTAAATGAGTTTACAAATCAATATTTATGTTTTTAATAGCATCCTGCTCCCACCTTTGTGAGTTAAAAAAATAAAAATAAATTCATTTGTAAGATTTCCCAGCATGGTTGAATGTATTGACTGGACTCACACTGCCACTGAAGCTCCTTGAGTGAGACTAAATGTTTGTTTGTTTTTATGAATTGAGTGACAACTGTGCCTGTTATGCTCCATTTACCTTTATAAATTATATTTTTAAACTGTTTTTATTCCTCTTTTGTCACCATCAGGATTTAAACACACCTACATCCCACCACTGTGCTGTTTGCATTAAATATTTAACTTCTGTTCTGTTCTGCAGAAAGATGTCGCAGTAATTCAGAGTTGAAAGATAAACTTTTTTTTATTTTAAGTCAGAAATTCAGTTTCTTATCTTGAAGTTAGTTAGTTTTTTTTGTCCTGTTTGTTGGTACCAGGGTTGTAGAAATGAGCTCAAAGTAAAGGCTTCATCACAAGTTTTGCAGAATGCTGCACTGAATAAAGCACAGAGGGAACGAGTCACTGGTCCGCATGAGGAACGAACGGGCGAATGAATGTCACACTTTGACGAGTGAAACATGCTGCAGCAGAAACACTCGTGGGAGAGCAGCAGATTGATCTGGTCAGTTCAGCCAGGTGTGACTGCTGCTAATCAGGATCAATAATTCACCCACCTGTGAAGCAGAATTCAGAACCTGGAAGAGCAGCGAAGCCTGGTTTGGGAACACCAACTTTTCGTTTTCCCTGGAGTGCATTTCAGAAAGAAGGTTAGGTGAAAAGTTTTATATTAAAGCTTGAATGAGGAAAAATCTGGGTTTTCCAATTCTGCAATGGAGATGGAAACCTGAGCAACAGGAGTAATGTACGCCTGTTTCAGAAATGGAGGTAGTTTGTTTTTTGATTTTCTTTTCTTTTTTCCTCCTTTTTTTCGTGCATTGCCAAAGTACTGGATCAGGATCAGCATCAGCAGATACTCAAAATCAAATGACTCAGAAAACAAAACTGAGCAGAGCATCCCTACTAAGACTTGACTGCCATAGTAACTTGCACCATGAACTTTTTTTTCTTTTTCTAAAACCCATGTTTTCTGTTTCTCCTCGTCCTTTACAGAACTGAAACGCAGTTTCAGTATCCTCGTCTATTGATTCTCATCTCTCTGCCACGACCGTCATTGATAAATGTTACCTGATGTAACTGGGTCTTTATATTGCATTTTCAGTTGCCTCCAGCTTCTTTTTGGTACATGCAGGATTATAAATATTAAACATATGTATTAACACGTTCTACAAATTTTTCCCATGTGTCTTTGCTGTTCACGGAACGTATGCTCACACTTGCAACATGATTGCATGAGGGGTTCTAATTCAGATGCTGAAAAGTAGGCGGGCTTGTTCGCTGATACTGTTGCCATGGTGAACTGAGCCCCATCGGGGCTTTTATACTCGTGCACGAGTGAAGCTACTCAGAGCTGATTGCACTAATTCAAATCTGCTGAAACTCTGAATTTTCCATTTCAAGGTAAACCAACTCGGAGTTCACATTTTAATTTAGTTTGTTGAACAACGTAGTTTCTGACATGAGTCAGGTTTCATTCTTCCTCATTTGATTTTGAAATACTTACTATGTCCTCTGTTCATTTCCTTTCATTACCATTGTTATACGTTTAATTGCATTTCTCTATACAATGTTAATCAGTCGCACACCAGAAATTACATTTTTTTTACTTTTGTTTTTCTCTAAATGAAAATATGCTCATTAATTAAATGTTTAAGCAGTGTTAACAAAGAAACAAAAAAAACACTGAGGCCTGTAGCAGTCACAGGACAGGAGTTAGGGTCAGTATCTACTGCTGCCTCCTAGAGGACAAACATTTAAACTATGAACACATGAGGAAATGGTTATGACATCATATCCGCAGGCTGTGCTGAGAAACCGATGCTGAAACAAACAACCTGGTCCTGAGTTTATTATCATATGACGACTTGCAGTCCAGACAGCAGGTAGCAAACTACCGCTACGCCCACTCTAACAGCCCAGAGCTCATAAAATATCCGAGTGCAGCCTTGTTTCATGTTCCAGTCACTGCCAATTTGAAAAATTACCCACAATGATCCCCGCCACCCAAGCCTCCTGTCCTCATGGATTTGTTGTCCCATCGTTGCCTCGTAACCTGGCCAGATGCTTCTTCTTCTTCTTTAGGTTTCCAGGAAGCTAAATTCTCTGAATTTCCAGTCTCAAACTGGGGATTAGAGTTGATATGTTGACTCTGCTCTGAGTTAATGTGACTTTAAAAAGACATCAGCAATGGAGCTCTGTTAGGGAGATTCACCGTGGCGACAACGACAAAAGACATCCTCCTACTTTTTTACACTGCATTAGGGCTTTTATTGCAAAATCTTAGTAAATTTGAACATCTTTGTGCAGAAAAGTGACACAGCTGCAGCTGTAAAAGACAGACAGTTGACAGTTGGAGAAATTGCAGACTGAGTGAATGTGTAATTTAAATATATAATGACTTATATTATGGCATGAATGGCAAGTGCTGGAATGTAGGCGTATTATACAGATTTATTTTTCATGCAAGTGAAATCCTGCTGGCAAAAAAAGAAGAAAACTGCAAGTGAAGATGAAGAGCATTCAGATGGGTAACTTGAACTTAAAAGGTCTAGTTGCGCTCACTTTGATAAGAGTTCAGCCCAGCAAAGGCGCTTCAGTGGGGGCATGAGTGTAGTCACTGGGAAATCCTCAAGGAAAGTTTCTTTACTTCCAAAAGTGAATGTGAGATGTTATTTTAAACAATTAATATCAACTTCTAAATCATGTAGACCATACCAAAGCCTTCTTCTTTGACAACAGGGAATAGCTACTGGAGAAATGGGTATAAACCACTTTTGAGCCCCTTCTAAAAGCCCGTGTTCAACATTACCATCTGTATGAGGAAAACTGACTTTTGCATTCATTAAAAAAAGCTGTTACAATAAAATAACCCAGAGTATTTTTTTGAAGTATAGAAATACAATGGTGATGCAAGGAAGGATAAGATCATGTATAAGTAGTAAATTTGCAGAAAAACATTAGCTTTAACCATCTATTCAGTACCTCAGTTTACTTTCCTGATGCACATGCAAACGTCATTATTCAGACTTCTCAAAAATACACATACGATTGTTTGTCTCCAGCATTTTGGGGGTTATTAGTATTAACAGTATATCATAGATCTAATTGAGATAAGATTTAAGCGCTCCATCTGCAGGATTTCACACATCACTGCTCTGAAAAGTCCTTCATTTGAAGCAAACTGTTTCTGTTTTCCTGTGATTACTGAAGAAAATGAAGATGTCCAGGTCTGAACAGTTTGCATGCTAACACTAATACTTACTTCATTTGTCGACTTGTTTTCAATAAAGAAGGAAAGATAGAAAACCCTTCCATCTGTGACCACATGAGGGATACCTCACGCTGTTGCAATTAAGTTTACGTTTTTTGTTTTTGATATTAGTCAGTTCCATCTGTTGCTGCTACAATTACTCCTCTCTCCTTATTCATTAAACTTTCCAGTTGTTTACATTTTATCATCATTTAGAAGCTTGAATGCAGAAGCAGAGGCTCTGCTTTCAACATTTACCTCCTGCAAACATGTGTCTTTGTTTACCTTCAGAGCTCGATTGATGTTATCCCCTGATAATTTCTCCCATCTCCGTGTAATTCCACTCTGTGCAGATGCACAAATAGCTGTAACAGGATTCAGGTCTGTGTAATGTAAAACAAGCCTGCAAACTAAATGGTGTGTGCAGACTCCAGGAGCTTGGGACCATCAGAGGCCCTGCAGCGCAATCTCATTATAAACACCCCTCTGTTTATTCCCTAAGCTGAGGGAGCCATTATCAAGCATGTGGCACACTGTCATCCTTATCCACACCAGAGATGGGCTTGTTTTTTTCCAGTCTGAAGCCATCCCCCAGTCATATAGTACGGAACCTGTGTGACAGGCCATCACTCCTCATCTCCCAGCGACCCGGAGCCAGACAGGAGTCTGGAATGGGTGTCGCTGCTCCCAGTTTTGTCAATCGTGACAGGCTCTGCAGCTCTGTAATGCAGCACAGATGGCGTGCTGGTGGATGTTCCTGTTTGTCACTGAGAAAGAAGAGCGACAGGGTCTCTGACCACGCAGGGCAACGCTTTCAGCTTGTGAAAAAAGCTCTGCAATGTTTCAAGCTAAGAGCTCTTTGCTCTTTACTTTCCATTTCACCAGCGCTCAACAGCCAGTAGTGGAAGTGCAGATATCAATCATCCACAACAAAAACTCACCAAAACTCATGTTTCATCACTCATCCAGGTTCTCCACCTTATCCTTTATTATGCTGTTGTGAAACGGTTTTCTAGATGTTCAACATTCATACATCACAAATTCTAATATCAGCTTCCTATTCATATAATATGCTCCAGATGGCACAAATCACCTTTAATAAGCTTAAATCACTGTCACACTGGGAGTCCCGATGTGCGACACCCTCTATGAAGTCAACACGGTTATCCCTTATGCTACAGTACCACTTATGGCCACCAGGTGCTGCTCCAAAATATGTCGTGTTCATCCTGTATGATTTTTACAGTCTTATAAGATTAATTCAAGCTACATTAAACAACAGGAAATCATTAGATAATTAATTTACAGCATGTTCTACTGTGTGATTGAACAAACGTTGAATCGTGGCTACGACAGAAATAAATCTGAGTGTATTTCATGATCTAAACACAGCGTCATCGCGTCATTAGCAGGTTACTGCTAATGTGCTAATGCTAGGATGACTCTAAAGTTAGCGTTACTGTAGTGGTATTGTTGTGCTTTGAAAAGAAAATAAATAAAATCAAGACAAATAAGTGTCTTCCTCCTCTGGTTTAGTTTCTGTCATGTCCGCTCCTTCCCCGCTACCTCGGTCAGTGTCACCAGATTTCTGATCACTGGTTCCGACACTACAACTTGTTCCACAGTTCTTGTGAGTTCTCCAACACAGTTTAATCTTTGTCTCTGCGTGCGTCTCTACGCACACTTTGTTTATTGATTAAATCCTTTTCTAAGATTTCTGCACTTCTGTCCACCTACTGTATCAAAGCCTGGTAGTTTCAAATTTTTCTTCCCGTTTTTTCCGTTATTATTATTATAGTATCGTTCGCTGTTGTTGCTAGGCTACTGTGCTGTAGACGCACTGATGTTTATGTTATTTCATGGTGCGTTCCTATTGGCTGGTTAGCTGTCAGAGATGGTAGAGGCAGCGACAGGCCGTCACACTGAGATGATTCCTCCACATTTCTGACACTGCTGACATCTGTCTCAGCCATCTTTGGAAGGTCAGACGGTTCTGTGGTTCATCTTCACTCCTGCCTCACTGAGAGATCAAACACCACCGTTTTTGAGCTACAATGGAACATTTTTACCACGACTGTGCGTCTTTTTTTCTGAGACAACCAAAGTCAGACGGCGTGAACCTGGCATTAACCTACCATTTGAAAAGTGCCAATTTCTTTCATTAAACAGCAAATGTTAGAGGAACTGACACGTGTGACTTGTGTGTTTGTATGGAATCTATATGAACATATTTTTCTTTGTCGGTGTAAATGAGCAGGTCACATGGTCATGTAAATATTCTATTAACCCTTTAAGGTCCAGTTTGTTGGCATTATCAGCTGTTTCTAAGTCTCCTCTAACGCTTAACATACTGTCCCTCACAGGAGGCAGCAGTCGTAAACACAAGCGCTTTGACTAAACAAAAGCGCTAACTGGGCAGGTGATCCAAAAGCCGAAACCAAAACCTGTCAAAGAACTAAGATCGAAGTAGAAGAACAAAAACAGAGAAAAAAAACAAAACAGAAAGATAGTCAAGGCAATGGAGATAAGGCAGTGTAGCAACCCAGGGTGATCAACAGGACAGACTGACAGGGAAAGATGAGACATTCAGGACCTGAGTGATGTTTCAGTCCTAATAAAAAACCTCTGGTGTCGACTTGCTGACTGGATGTGCTGTGAGCAGGAGATGACTTCATTCAGCTGCCTAACGAACAAGTCGTCTGCTCTCATTCAGCACCACCACTATACATTCTACTAACAGAAACACAACCGTCATCTCAGCTCCTTCATTGTTCATTCCCTCAATTTGCTTTTCCTACTTTAATTTTTCAGTCTTTCTCAACTTCTTCTTTTCTGTTTTCTTGGTTGACAAACAACAAAATTATTTGGGAGTGGTAGTTTCTGAGCAACCTGCTCTGTCAGTGGAGACGTGATGGATGAAGAGATGAGAAGAGATGGGCTGCAGGAAGTCAAACTAGCACGTAACAAAGCAAGACAAGAACCTAAAAGGAATACAAGAAAACAAAATGAAAAATCAGAAGAACTAAGAAAACACCTCCCCCCAAAAAAGACCTGAAGGAACCATAAAGCTGAACCAAGATCACCGTAGCATTCGTGTGCTATTAATAAAAGGAGCACTGCTTCATGCTAAAGCAGAAGAATCTTTTAGCACCATTTCTCCAGGTCTGCAAAGTGTTTTCACACAATTTTCAGTGGAAGCTGTAATATTTTGTGTATTTCATTAGCATCTGTTTAAATGTTTGATTTATCTCATCCGGTCATTTGTTTAAGGCATCAAACCATCAAGAAATGACTCGATGCCACAAACAAACAGCGGAAACTTGTTTAGAACCTCCTTGAGCAAAGTTTTGAATGAACAAATATTTTCTAGTCATTCTGAACATCTTAATGAAGGAGAAACAGAATACCAAACCTCTGAGAGGCTTGCTTCTTTCTTCATGCCAAAGGCTCCTTAGAAACAATACGTTCAGTCAATTTTAACCGTTAAGTCATTATTAAACCTTAGAGATTGTTGACCAAACAAGTTACAGTTTCCATCCTTCAGTTCAATTTGATTTTATTTGTTTATCTTTGTCTATCTGTCTTTATTTATCTATTACAATACAAAACAAGTGTTTGGGAAAGCCCAGACAATGATGTCATGGCTTTGGACGCTTCTGATAGGTTAAATGAAAACATTTTAGTTAATTGGGGGCGCAGCTGTGTTCTACAACACACCTCAAAAACACTGCTTCCTTGTGTGACATCATGGGAAAATCAGAAGAAATCAGCCAAGATACCAGGAAAAGATGACAGCTTGCATTTAATTTAATCATTTAATCTGTATCTGACATGTAAAGTATCTGTTATAATGGTGATAATGAAGCAGATGTAGCATATGTATTTGTGTTGGCAGGAGCTGACTGAAGCAAACACGGTGAATGAAACAGAAGCCCATCTCGTCATGTCTTCATCTTTAACAGGGAACTTCCTGAGAAAACATTAAAGGTACCTTCTGGCAGTCTCACCACTGGTGCTGCTGTCGAGCGATGATTTATGAATGTACCCTCATTTTTTCATATCAAGTATTGTTAAGGGGGGTCCGGTTACTTGCTGTTGGTTGCAGGAATGTGGTCGGAACTGTGCCATGCAGCAGCTCTGTACAAGAGAGCAGATCTGCCTGAATATTTTAATGGTGGACGATAAATGTGATAATGTTGTTGACCAACGGGGCCTTTGGAGAGCACATATGGTTTTCTAGTGAAGCATGACAGAGGGACGCGTCCTCCCAGCACTGCTCCTGTCAGTTAGCAGGACATAGCCCAACAGAAGACTCCTGCCTGTGCATTCACATTAGCCTCGAATGCATCTCAGAGAAACATGTGAGCTGTGAACGTGGCGTCGTTGTTACACAATGCTGCTGCAGGGATTACTGCACAGGCAGCGAGGAAGGGAGGATTAATACAGCAGATGTTTCCACAAGCAGCGTCGTACAAACCATGTAAATTTAGCCTATTCTCTTTTACCAAAAAGATCCACTGATGAAAGTAGCCGTGCTGCCGAGTTACAGAAGACACTGGGCTGAATGAAAAAAACCCTGCGTTAGTGTTTTGTGTTTTTGTCCTCTATTCAGAGGGCTGTGCATAAAAGCACGAGTCTGAACCATCATCAGACCTCAGCTGAAGTCTTCCAGCAGCTTAAGGACGGGGCACAGTGCTGCTTCTGGCTTTATTAACAGTAACATTCACACTTGAGAGATGCTTTATTACAATAACGAGCCAAGTGGTGGTGTGATTTACATCAGGCAGCAACCCACGGTGAGGCCTCTTAGTGCAGCTGTAGATGAGACACGGGCGGAGCTGGGCTGCAACGCTTTAAGATGAAAGAGAGCAAAGTGCCCAACAGGCAGCTTTGTTTTTGATTAATGAAAGAATTAAACTCCAGTTATCTGTGAAATAACTGATTCAGCTCATTAATAACCCATGTGAAATAGTAAAGTGCACCAGAAAATGAGAAAATATGATGTGAAAGCCAAATGCCAAAGAACTTTTTTTTAAAAACCATCAATGATTCTTGATTTGCTTCAGAAAGGAAATCTCAGCTCTGTCTGTTACCGCTCCAAACCAGCTGACAAACTAAGCACAAATGTTTTACTGCAGATGGACATTTAAACACAAGCTGTACCAGCACTGAACATGTGCCAAACATGTATTTGCCATGAGTCCATCTATATGCTAAAACAAATTACGTCTGCCCTCTGATATGATCCCAGAACAAGCTGTTATATGAATGAAGTTACTTCTTTGAGTCTCCTTGACATCACCTTTAATCTTAAAGTACAAAAAAGTATCTTAAAAATACACCAGTTTCTAGCACAAAAATAACTTTAAGTTTGTCACTTCTTGAAGAAAGCTAAAAGAAAAGAAAAGAAAAGAAAGGGTTGGTGACTCATCCTTCTCTCTTTGTAACAAACCCATTTTCCCTGTAATATACCACTGAGCAGCAGAACGATGCAGAACGCTGGAGGAAGGTGAAATGAGAGAGTACTTAAACCCAAACAGTTAGAGCTCTGTTGGCCATTTCATAACAGCTTTAAATTGATTCAAATAAATAGATTTAATTAACTAAATAAAAACCTACATGGCTCTATCTGCATTTGGCCTCAAACTATTAAGAAAATGCAAATGAACTGTTTCAAAAGATGTGTGTGAGAAATGCGGCAGTAACAGCAACAGCATATCGTGGACAGGAAGCCAATAAAGTGGGCTGAACTTGGATGGTGATGCTGCACTTTAGCATCACAAGTCATCACAGAGGCTAACTTGGGTTACGGCATGTGTTGTATGACCCAAATACCAAGATGTGGCTTTGACACTGGTTACAGCAAAGGGTCAGGGTCCGAAGGCCCCCACAACAACATCTGGCCCACATTACTTTTGTCAGCACTGTAACTCAGTGCTGAAAGTACCCCAGGTCAGGCCTGAATGTGTCTGCTACGTGGATTTGCTGGGTTGGAAATGATGAAACTGACAACATGTGGATATGCAGGACAAAAGCTGCAACAGGACAAACCTTCAGCAGTAATCTGGACTTTGTACTGGTCTGTTGTGGTGAGGAGAGAGCTGAGCCATAAGACATAATTCTCTGTTTACTGGTCCATCTTTGTTCCTATTTTCATCCGTGGACCTGAATGTAGGTAGTGATTAAAAGAATGAGGTTGCAGATTCAAGTGGCTGAAATGAGCTTTCTTCACTCTCCCTTAGAGAACTTCTCACCCTAAGAGTAGAGTTGCTGCTCCTCCATATTGAGAGGAGCTTTTTGAGGTTTCTGCTTAAGCTTCTGCCCTGCGACCCGTAAGTGGAAAAGAAAATGCTAAGGGAAGGATGGATGCTGTACCGACAAGGTTTTCATACCGAGCAGAGCAAATTAATAAATTTAATTGAATCTAATTCTTTACAAAAAAGTGTAAAGGGTGAGGTGTGGTTATTCCAAAACTCTAAAATATACTAGTCCAACAATATGTGGATAGAAATCATGAGGCACTTTTATTGTTTCATGTGAATTCATGAATAATAAAATATGTTAGCCCTAAGTCTAACCACATCAGAGCTTTGTTTACTTTTGTAATATCCTTATACACCTCAGCATCTGTTAACTGAACTAAGATCCAACTGAACCTTCTTGCTGTGAAATGTCAGTGCTGACCACTGAACTACTGTGCTACCATCATAGCAGGACCCAGTATCATCATGGCAGGACCAATATCATCACGTTAGGACCCAACAACACCATGGTAGGACCCACCAACTCCATTGTAGGACTCAACATCCCCATGGTAAGACCCAACATCATCACAGTAGGACCCAACATCGTTATGGTGGGAGCCAGCATCACCATGGTAGGACCCAACATCACCACGGTGAGACCCAGCATCACCATGGTAGGACCCAACATCTCCATTGTAGGACATCATTATGTAAGGAACCAACATCATCTAGGACCTGCAGAAGGAGAAAGACAATACTTATGCTATTTAAGTGATCCAGGACAATCTGAAACTGAGATAAAAGAGACAGAGTGAAGATAGTGTACATAATGAGTGCACTATGCAGCTTAAGCCTATAGCAGCATAACTAAGAAATAGTCTAAAAGACTTCAGAGTTCAAGGCTTTATTAAAAAGGAAAGTCTAAAGTCAAATGCTAAATCTAGAGAGGGAGTCTGAGACTGGAAGTTCATTCCATAATAGAGGAGCCTGATAACTAAAGGCTCTGCTACAGACCTTGGACCAGCAAGTAAACCTGCATTCAGGGAACAGATTTTTCTACTAGGACAGGAATTAACTTTCAGATATGTTGGGGCTATTTCAGAGGTAAAACTCTGAATTCATTTCTAAGTTTAACAGTTAGCCAGCTAGAACTGGTGAGATGTGATCTCTATACCCAGTTCTGGTTTTTAACGTGGCTACAGCATTTTAAAACTTGACCACAAACTTTTATCTTTTTTTTTTTTATCGGTCTGGTCATTTTTGACACCAAGAGATTATTTTCTTCTCCTCTGAGATTGTAATGCTCAACTTAATGAAGAAGAAGTTGTGCTCATTAAAGATGGTACACGATGGAAGACATCCAGCGTGGTTGTCAGCAGTGTGAGAAAATGTGTTATTCAGTCATTTAATTCTGAGACTACAGTGTCACCTTCAGCCTGAACAGCTGTGAGCTTCACACCAGACTGATGCTCTCTTTATCTTCACGTAACTGCAGTATTCTGCAACGTTGTTGTTACAGGAACACATTTGTCTCCCTATTTTTGGTTGCTCATGGAGATAATGGGACAGTGTTCCTCCCACCCCTCACCTTTAAAAAATAAAAAGCAATCAAGTTAACTAAAAAAAAAAAAAAAAAAAAAACGGTGACAAAACATTTTCATTTAAATTACATTTTCCCAGCCCAGGCTTGCAGATTGCCGCCGTTGCAAGTACAACTTTGGTATTGTCCCCGCGGATGTAAGCGTAGTAATTGATTTCCCCTTGAGTGTGGACCTCGCAGTTGTTTGAGGATTTATGGCTGTGAATTTGTTTTTTGGGTGGAAGCTCTTTGCTGTTTTCAGTTCATGAAATGTAATTAGTTTTATTCACCGGGGAATGTAAATGCATGCACCGAATCAATAGCTTTCCTGACGCAAACCCCTTTCTCAGACAAGAAGGAGACTGAGCGCCTTCAGTCATCATGTGCACAGCCCTTCAGTGGCTCTTTACAATTCTATCAGTGTTCTTATCAGTCAGGAAAGTAGATTAAATCATGTTTCTGTTACCATGGCAATTCCTGCATAAGATAAGATCACATTATACCCGCTGGAGATGTAATGAAACAGAGATAACAGCATGGGGATCTCAGCGGGTTGACTGACTAAGAAATACAAATGTAGAACACCATAATTAATTTATTGCTGTTAATCATTCATGGGTTTACTGTAACAAGCAGAGGCACAGCGTGTCAAAAGAAATGCAGCTGAAAATTAAGATTTACAGAGGAAGAAAAAAAATGGAGAAGTAAACTGCTTGTTCGGAAGGAAAAACAAAATATAGCCAGCAGGGTACGTACCCCTGTTATCTGCTGTACTTCAGTCACTCAGGGACTGGAGACGCTGAGGTGTGATCGCTGCGCAAACATCACCTGATAGCAGATAAGGCTGTGATTACACACGACACGTGCGGCTCGGCCCAATCTGGATTCACATTAACACATTTCCAGGCTTGTAAACACAAGAACCAGCACCGACTTCGTTTCAGAAACACTTTTTTTTTTGTTGTTTTTTTTAAAAAAAAGACCTGCATGATGAATTACTTGAAGAAGTCATCTTTGGGAGACGACACACAACTGCTGACAGCGCCGATGTTTTATTTAATTACGTGTGAAATAAGAAGCAGCAGGGACAGGATGGACCGAAATGGGAAATTACAAAGACAAAGAGTGAAGATAATGTAACCATCATCATCCAACATCAGCAACAAGAAGAAAGGAAAAAAAACAAAACAAGAAAAACAAACCTTTCCCGTAGTACAATTACAGCGTTCACTGGGGCTGAAATACAGTTTAAATGTACACGTTTCTCCTGCTCAGTCTTCTGTCATGTGATAATTATCCTTCACAGAAAGTGTTGAGTTTTCATCTTTTTTTATCTGCAGCTTTAGAAAGTAAATAATGCGTTTATCTCACCACAGTGTGATGAGTGTTGTTGTGAGAGAGGCTCCGTTCACGTGTCTGAAATAAAGCAGCTCAGAATCACAACCAGATGTGATAAAACTGGAACAGACATGGAAGTGAAGGTTTCATGCAGCATATTTTTCATACCACCTACAAATGTGCAAGAAAGTAATTACGAGAGTAAAGCGTGGTTTATTCCTCTACGGTGAACCAGTGACACACGTCTGGTGTAGCCCTGCACCCTCGCCTCTGCTGAGGCCTGATGCAAACATTAAATATGTTTCTAAGCAACAAATTCAATTCAATTCAAAAATACATAATTAATCCCGGAAGGTCAGGTTGAAGATTGAACTCTCCACAGCAGACTTATAGAAGATATTCAACATCTGGCATCTGAAAAGCATCAGTGCTACATCTCCAGTCCAGTCCAGATATTTATACTCCTCCATCTCCTCCACTTCATCTCCATGATGTTTGACATAAACCTGGTTCTCCTAAAATCCACAATCATCTCCTTTGTTTAGTGCATATTTAAGATGAGATGTTTGTCTCCACTCCATACCACAAAATGGTCCAACAGTACACTGTCCTCAGTCTCTTGTCCATCACTGATACACCCCACAACTGCAGAGTAATCTGAGTATTTCTGCAGATGACAGGACTCTTACTGCTGCTGGAAGTATATGCCAACTTGTACTGACCATATCTGCGGACATACAACCATTCAGTCTTACAAACTGGTCTGTTTGTCAAGAACTCAGTAATCCATGTGATTGTGGAGGCATCCGCCTGTGTTTTATAGCGTTTCAGATATAGCAAAGCAAGATGGCCAAGGAAACAAAACAAAACAAAACAAAACCAAATCCCAACAAAAGGAAGACAAAGGGAACTTTCATAGGGCCACTAATATTTAGCTAACTGGTGTAATTAATATTCAGTAATTTTCTGACACAACTACAAGCTACTGTTCTGAATAAGTCATTTTTAATGTGTTATTTGAACACTGATCTGCGGGTTCTGTTTTTCTTATTAGTCACACAATTTCATTAAACTGATGGATGAAAAATTCCTTTCTCAGATTTGTGTTATTAAAGAAAGAAAAGAAAAGAAGTTCTGGTTCAGTATTAATTGTCTCTTTCTTCCTCTGTGTTCTCCCCAGGCAGTATTGCAGTCATTGTTTGTATTTTCCTCATAATGGTTGTCCTTTCCTTAGGAGGGATGTACTATTTCAAGATCAAGTAAGTCCAGTAAATAATAATAATGATATCATTGCTGTTATTGTTTTTGTTGTTATTAGTTTGAAAAATGTGGTCATTTACAGATTTAATTCTATGACCCTAAATCAGAGGAAACTTGGATAATATATCCATCCACTATCTATCCCAGCTTTCATCCTGTTCAGAGTTACAGGTGTCTGCTAGAACCAGCTGTGAAGTGCACTTTACAGTAGTACATGGAGAGAACCCCTGAAAGCACAGTTTTTTCATGTTACCTCTGATTCATTTGTTAAAAAGAAAACAAAGAAACAAAACTCAAATATGTGGATTCAGTCATTTTATCACCTTCATTTTCCCCAACACAACGTTATCTCTAACGTTGCTTTTTCCCTTTTATTGTTCATTCCAGACGGGCAACATATGGTCGTCTACTGGACAGCGCTGAGTTTGGCACTGTGGGAAACTTCAATAACCCCATGTATGATCCTTAAAT
The DNA here is from genome assembly GCA_037176975.1 of Arrhamphus sclerolepis. Classification (NCBI taxonomy): domain Eukaryota; kingdom Metazoa; phylum Chordata; class Actinopteri; order Beloniformes; family Hemiramphidae; genus Arrhamphus; species Arrhamphus sclerolepis. The sequence goes on along the minus strand of JBAMYA010000014.1, from coordinate 13,597,112 downwards.
CTCAACACTTGATCTCTCCTCCCAGGAGAACACGAAGATCGACAGACAGGGTCATTCTGATCAGCGTGTATAAACACAGCGCGAATGAAGACTTCAGGGTGGTCAGATTCTGGAGAAGTGAGATGCAGCCTGATAGTGCTAAACAGTAAAATTCAAAACAAATGAAACCTTAAACTACTGCTGAACTGCTACCTTTGCTTTGGAAAATAAATATTGCAGCTTTGACTCTTTATATTTAGAAACTGATCTGACCAGACACCAAAAGACGTGAAGTGCACTGCCCAAAACAAAGTCTAAGTTGGTTATTGTGAAGCAGGAAGCCAGACAGCAGAACAGAAGAGTGCTGAAACTAGTTGTGAGCTGATTTCTAACAAATTTGTTTCTCAGTTAATTTCTATTGTTCCAATTTACTTTGTTAATTCACAAGTTGTCAAAGTGAAGCCTTTTGTCATAACTCATGTCATATTAAGATTATAAATCTACATTGTAATCTATAATCCAGTTTGGTAAAATGGGCTGCTAAGTGGAGCCTAAGAATGACCTCATACTGACATAGAGTATTAAATATTACAATATTAGGTAGTAGTAATAAACAGGTGCAACCATTCATTTGTCATAATAAGTGATAAAAGCACATATAAGAACATGCAAAAGACATATGACAAGGCATCAACACATTGGACCTTTTGAATTTTCATGCGTTCAAACTTAAGACGTAAAATGCAAGAAAACTGATTTCATTGTAGCATCAAAATTTAATTATACCAAATGTATATTTGGATGACTCATTTCATTTCATACAGATTTTTTACCATTAACTGACACAATGATTTTCATGTGCCTCTTCACTGATTTGTAAAAAAAAATGGATATTTCAGTCATTTAAAATGATCAAAAAGTACAAATAACAAATATCATGTTTTCAAAATTATTATAAAGTAACTGGACTGACATTAACAGCATCAGTAGTCTGAAGGAGATGGACAACTAAATGAATATGAACACAGTCAGTGGAACTCTGAAAAAAGAGAAGGAAAACAAGTTGTTGTAGCTTAGCATAGCTCATGTTAAACTAAGTAATGTTAGACATATTCATATTAAATCAAACATCACAATGGAGATGTTTTATTTTGAACATGACTCAAAATCTCTGGGTTTGTTAGATCATGCAGTCCTGAATTCTGTTTTCTGTGTGTTCTGGTAAACTGCCACTACTCCCCGCTCACTCTGTTTTCGGTTACCTTCCTTAACCAACCAGACACATTTCTGCCAATCACACGTCATGATGTTAGAGACAACTAGCGGATGTTTCCTTTTGAACTCAACTGGGGGGCCTGGGCTGGTCCAGTGGGATAGATGTATGGACTGAGGTTGTCTGTGGTCTGATATTCTACATTTAGACATTTTGAAAGAAATCTCTGGAACTTTGTGACATGACTGCTCTTTCAAAACTTTTATTTATTGCTTAATCAGTCATTCATCACTTAAAATGACAGCTAGTGGCCTGAAAGCTTGGCATGTGACAATTTAAGACAAGATTGGACCTTTGAAGTCAGGAAAAGCATAATAGATTTACATTTACTGGGGCTGAATCTGCCCATGCATGGATGGCTTTGCAACTGTGAGCCCCCTTCACCCCTTGATCATTCCTGGTGACCCAGAGCCGGTTATAGGGTTGTGGCCTGTACAAAATAAACCCAGCAACTCTGGGCATCCATCATTTGACCCTCAGAGGGCTTTCTAGCACTGGTTTCAAAATTAAAGGATATGTATAATACGTAATTAATGCTGCATCTGTGCCTAACATGCTTTTTGAGTTTTTTCAAGGCACTTGTTTAAATTTATATCTTATAAATATGTTTTTTCAAATGTAAATCTACTTGATTTTGAAGCACGATTGTGGAGATTTGTTGTTTTGAACAAATTTGACTTTCACAATCATAAAATTTCAATAAAACTACAATCACCGAGAAAAACAAGCAAACACACAAACTGAAACACAGAAGTCTTAGATGGTCCACTATTACAGTGAAGAGGACCACAGGAAATATCGTCTTTTACCAAAAAAAACAAAACTATCGTGTTTTAATTAGCTATTACTTTGTTCCCAGAAGTCAAATTCACCAAAAAATCTGAGTAGAAAGCGTGATCATAGCTGTAGCATCACATTCAAATCCCAAAATGCTTTAATATCCTTGAGGGAAAATTCAGGATATATTCATCATATATCACATTAGAGTTATCAATCAAAAAACATCTGTAACTACGCATACATGTATGATTTTATATGTATAAATGATCAGATAAAAAATTAAACAAATAAATGCCCATATTGTGGTCATGAATGTGAAATCCAGCTGTGGTTAATTAAACTGTTTTGTTTCTGTACCAGGCTAAGGATGTGTGTTTTCACTGTAAACTGTACATGTTAGCTAGGGGGCCAGTGGAGGGTAACTTCATTTTAAAGCTAATCCCCATTAGTTCAGGAATCTGCACATTTAAAATGGTTAAAATGGCTAAAAAGTAAGTGTCATGTGTTTGTTAAAGCTCTTCAATAAAATTTGAAAGTCTACAATTTGAGCACATCTGGATTTTTGTATTCCAAACAAAAACCATAGTGGTGTATAAGGGGGAAAATCATTTCTTTTAAAAATAAGAAAAAAAATGTAATTTAAAAAATAAAAAGTCTTGTGATTACAAGAATCAGTGTCATGTTTTTAAACGTAAAGGTTCCTTCTATATAAAACTGGGACGTGGTCGGAACATTAAAGTCAGTCCATTCTTCAAGTAAACACTCAAAAACTTTGAGAGTCCAGACAAACTGAAAGAACAACAAAGAAAATAGTCTTCTCAAGACACTACAACTACCATTAAGATGACAAATTAAAAACCCTGCTGTCATTGTCTTGGATCAAATTTGTGAGTAAAAAGTTATGTCATTGAGACAATGTCCGCTGAAAATTGTTTTTCTGAATAAGAAGCGATGGAATCCCTGATCATTCCTGTTCTCTTTTAGTCATGAACATTTAGAAAAAGAAACACTAAAGTCCAAATATCAACAAAT
>JBAMYA010000014.1:13569589-13593759 GCA_037176975.1 Arrhamphus sclerolepis | reverse complement strand
GAGCAGCCGCTTTAAGGTGGAATAGCTGAGGTGGAGAGCTGCTGCTTTAAGGTGGAATGACTGAGGTGGAGAGCAGCCGCTTTAAGGTGGAATAGCTGAGGTGGAGAGCAGCCGCTTTAAGGTGGAATCACTGAGGTGGAGAGCAGCCGCTTTAAGGTGGAATAGCTGAGGTGGAGAGCTGCTGCTTTAAGGTGGAATGACTGAGGTGGAGAGCAGCTGCTTTAAGGTGGAATCACTGAGGTGGAGAGCGGCCGCTTTAAGGTGGAATAGCTGAGGTGGAGAGCTGCTGCTTTAAGGTGGAATAACTCAGGTGGAGAGCAGCTGATTTAAGGTGGAACGACTGCGGTGGAGAGCAGCCGCTTTAAGGTGGAATAACTGAGGTGGAGAGCAGCCGCTTTAAGGTGGAATAGCTGAGGTGGAGAGCAGCTGATTTAAGGTGGAATAACTGAGGTAGAGAGCAGTTGATTTTTAAGACATACAATTGAAATCATACAAAATTTAAATTTCATAACGATTGTAATTTTATGTCAAAATGTTGCAAAAATAAAGTTTTCAATTTTCAACAAAAAAAAAAACAACTCCAAATTTTGACTTCTGTAACTGTTCAATAAAACATTTTGATCTTTAAAATCCAAAATAAGAAAATATGCAGTGTTTTAAAAGTGTGATTTTACAAAAACTGTGATTTTAGTAAAGAAAAAGTCTATTTTATGATAAACATCATGATTTTTAAGAAATTTGAAATCTTATGACTTTTTTTTACGAATGATATTGCGAAAAAGTTAATGTTTTTCTTATTTGTGATTATGATTATGTGATTTTAGTTTCATGATAAATAATTCTATCACAAAAATCCCATTTTCCTTTTCCTTCTTTTATTTTCACAAGTCCAGGAAGCAGCAGGAAATCTGACAACAAAGCTGGCAAAGCAATACCCAATCACTGGCTCTTTAACGGTAACCATGACAACCCTAATATAAAGCATTGATGCATAGACCACTGCTCATTTCCTCAAGCACATGGTCAGAAGCAGAAGTGGAGTTTGGTGCATCTGCAAACTGTTCACAACTACTAACATTTTCATCGTACTGTTGCACTCGATGTGACTCGTATCCTGTATCGAGATTCACCGCCAGCTGAACCGCATCACTTCCTCCAAGAAACAGGAACGTGTTGTAGTTTAATGCAAAAAACTAAGTGCGAAACTGAAATTATACAAAACACAGAGGCTTTCAGTGGCATTTCAAATGAAACAAACACGTTACAGTATTCGAAAATATCGTGTAACAAACATGTGAGACGTCTGAACTTCCTCATATTTCCACTCAAAGAGCAAGAAAAGAATGGATGGCTGGAATGAAGAATCAAACACACCACTATTTTCTTGCTGGCATATGGAAAAGAGGAAGTTCCTATAACATCACTTCCTTCTGACACCTGTTGGCAAATACTGAGACAAATGGGAAACCTCTGCCCCCTAGAGGCCTGAAGGAACAGTGTTTAGGAACAGTTCCAGGTCATTCATAAATACCAAAACCTGTGCAAGATTCATTCTGGTCCCGTTTGATGAGTGAAACCCATAGTTTGATTCTCCTGGCTCCCAGCGTGAGGTGAGATAATGTTTTGGTCTGTTTTATTCCAGTCATACAGATGTGCAGAGCGTTCCTTGTATACACACGAACAGAGCTGATGCCCAACATTATCGGACTCTCCACAGCTGAGGAGCCACACCAGTGATCAGTTATCTGTGGTTGTCAAGGCAGATGTCACACTTGGTTCAGACATGGGCTAATGAGCTCTTTGTAATAGATTACCAATTATGAGCAGAAGCAAACTCAAACCAAATGAACTCCTCCTGAAGTGAAAGGCTGGAGCTCTTTCAGTACGAAGCCACAGACATCTATGTGACCTTCTGCTGCGTTCCTCCAGCTCTCGTCTCGTGATGGATCGCAGCAGAAATGACCATTTCCTCCTTTTTTGGGAGAAATGACCAGCTGTGAAGCTACTAGTGGCTTGTTGAAATAACCGTGCATTCACACGTAGGCAGCGGAAGAGGTGTCCAACGCACGGACGTTCGCCAACAGACCAGTCCTGCTGAGAAAAGTGTCTGATCCCAAGCGTTCGGTGCTTAGCAAGTGTTCACACCTGGCATTAAGATGTTAAATAACCTATGTGTAATTCAAAGACAAAAAGAAAAGAAAAGAAAAGCAAAGGAGAAGGTAGAAAAAACAAGATGGAGAAGAGCCACAGAGAAAACAGAGGTACTATAAAAGAGAAGGAGAGTTCCACCACGTGAAATGACAGAGCTTTTATTACAGTCATTCACTCACAAAATCAAGCGAGTTATCGTCTAAGCGATGACGAATGTGGACACAGCTGTCCAAGAAATCCTGCACATGCCTCCTGAGCGGCTGGTTCTGAATCCATCCTGGTCATGTGTTCTGATGTATCAGCGCTGGCCGCTTCTGGTCAGATTACCTGGACTGGAGGTCAGACCTGCAGTTCTCTGTATACCAGCCAGGTCTAAACCAGTACTGGTTGTCTGCAATTAAAAAACAAAATTAATGTACCCATATTTAACAACACAGGAGGTTTTCTTCCTGCAAATGTCGGCAGAAACGTTTAGAGAAAATGTGATTTAGGTTAGCAAGCAGGTTGACAGATGTCTGCTCCTTAAAGTTGATTGAGAGAATGGATTCAGGAGGCTTTTTCATACCGTATAATGTGCCTGCTTGTTGATTTAATCAAGGAAACGTTTCCTTCTTCACGTCTGAAAAATAAGAGGGTTTATCACAGGAAGCACTGTTTTAGAGCAGCTTGACCTGCGAGGCGAGAAACCTCAATAATCTCTGATCCTCTGCAGTCGAACGGGCAAAAATAGAAATGAAGGAAGCGCAGAGTGAAAAGCTGCGAGGAAATAAAGGCAGCCAGAGGAGGCTGGGAGGAAACTGGGAGGGAGGAATTGATGTCTGTTCTCTGTGACTCACCGGGATCACTGAGAGCTCAAATTCCCACCAGAATTCCACATTTCTTCTTCGTTAGTTCTTTTTTCTCTCTCCCAGATTAAAGGGTAAAATTACGTGGATTTCGTGTGGGAGGTCTGCAAACACACCGAATCATTCTGGGAGTTCAGTTCATTCGGTTTTTCCTCCCACTGATCCAGCCGCCTCTATCACAGACGGGTGCACGTAGTTCATGTGTTTCTGTTAATGACTTTGGGCTTTAGAAGAAAGTAAAAAAAAGAAGCATAATTTGAGTAATTTTGAATAATTTGAAATGAACATTATGCACATTAGTTAAATTCAGGAGTTGTCCATGGACGTGGCTGCTCTAAATGCTTGGTCCCCGGACCCTTCCAGGCCAGCCCAGAGCCCGTTAGTGCAATTAACAGCTCAACAAGCCATGTTATCTTTCAAATGAGAATGATTGTGCTCCCTTGGGCCTTAATTCACAGCTCAAGTTCACCACAAAAATAAACTAAGAAGCTAAAGTAAAGCCAACCATTTGATACTACGGACTCCAATGCAGCTGTCACTCAAAACCCCCATGTCCCTACATTTAACTGATCAAGGTACGTAAAAGAATTCACCCCTATAAAGTTGTCATGGATGTAGAAATCTAGTTACGGAGACTATAAATAAGTTTTATTTCTGCTGTAAAGTTGAACATTTAAACACGGTTGTGACTCCAGCGGTCATTCGAGGAACCGTGGGAACATTGAGGACGACTGAGCCGCCAGTCGCATGAAGCCCTTTGGTAAATTTGCTTCTTATGATCTCAGTCTCTTGACTGACTAATGTGGGAGTTTTTTTTTATAACAAGAAATCGCATTTTCTACAGATTACACCTACAAACTGTACTTCTCTTGAAGTGAAATGTTTCCTCAACTTCCACTGATTTATGACAGATGTTCCCCTCATGGGAGCCTGCAGTGACTTCGGTCGCTCTGTAGTTTCCCCTCTGTAACAATACGAGTTTTCAGATGTGCGTTCGGGGCCTCGTGTTCCTCACTGTCAGAAAGCTTTAGTTTTGTTTTTTTTTCTTTGATGGAAGTTTGTGTTTGACATTTCAGCCTCTGAAGAATTTATTTTTTTTTTTTACATTTTTGGTGTGGTCGCTGTGATCTTATCATGTGGGGGTCTCTAGTTTTTGCCTCTTTGGCTGAACGTGTCCAGTTTTACAGGTTTGACAGAGTCCGTAACATGCTCTGACCTGCAACAGCTAGTTTTCCGAGGTGCATATTTCCATTACAAGTAGATGCCCCTCAATGTAGTGGATCCTACCGGGCCCGTCGCTTTAAATGGAGACACAGCTGAAGCAGCCTTGAGGTAGTTCATTACAGACACAATTCCAGCATAAAGGACCTTTTTCTTTTTACATTTAGATATCAGTTTTCAATTTAATTTGAAGGAATATTTGCCTACTTTCAGGAAGTCTCGTTTAGTTCGCTCTGTCCCTATAATCTGCAGAGGCCAAAGTAACTTTAGACGCCCTCCTGATCGTCTCTAGGGACAACTGGCACTTTGTCACACGTCAACAAACAGGAAGCTAGCTCGTAGATTTACACTGAGCATTGTTTTAACGGTTGCTAAGGAGCTCAAAGTAATTACCAGTAATTAAGGAAGCGAATATGAGAGTGACCAAGCTAAAAACAAAAGTCTAGACACCGTTGGAAAAGCCGCTTAAGCTCTGCATCAACTGCACCCAAGTGCTTTAAGAGATTTGTGAACATAAGCTCCAAAGTTGTTTAGCAAAATAAACCTAACAAGAAAACACAATTTTTGGCCATTTAGCCAAGAAAGCGTGACGGCACTTTGAACAACTGTGTGGTGGCGTGACGGTTAGCATTTCATAAGAACCGTGAACCAATAAATTTTTCTGTTGTACAAAGTGAAGCACTGAGACAACATTTAAACTGAGACGCCTACTGGTGACTTCATAGCTTGAGTACCTTTTAGTGGGGGGGGGGGACCCTATTTAACTGCATAGTCTGTATGTAGCATGAAATGGATTTGGCCTTAATGGTAGTTCATGTCACTGACAGCACACTCATAGACTCACAAGGTGAAAACAGTCTATTGTGACCGTGAGAAAAGTAAAGGCATCAGGAGATCCTGTGGAAGGTCATCCAAACTGCTGTCATAAGCAGCTCCATGTTGGCGTCAGTATTCTCCCCACTGCTTAATCCTGCAGAACAACCATGTGCATGTTTAAGCACATTCAGTAATCTGTCGTAGTTAAAATGTCACCCGGAAAAATTAGTTAAATTACACAAGAGGACAGTTAATATTTGATTCCCTCGCTCGTCCTGCAATGCTAATTCTGTCTCAAAGCATACAAACACCCCACTTCTCAGTTAGCACAGTTTTATGCTGATTGGCTGCAGATGGGTCCACGTGAACGATGTGAATGCTGTGAAGTAAATTAAACTGAGGAAGGATGTAGTGCAATCTCCTGCTCTCAAGGACAGCTCCAGTTTGCAGTGAGGTCACATCTGCGATGGACTAATGTATCCCTCAGCATGTGGGACACCTTCACAGTTTATAGGAGAAGCCCTGGGGGAGGAGGCCAGCCGGAGCCGGCCGCTCTCTGGGCTTCTGGGAGGCCCGCGCCCTTCAATTCGAGACAGCGTGCCCTTTTTAAAATACAATCACAGCGCGTGAGTGGCAGCCTCGCCACCGTCTGTCCCATCGCTGCGCTCACTCGTAAAACGCAGCCTCATTTGGACTCGCTGTTGCTGAACGCTCGTGGTCAAAAAGCACAACTTCAGCTTTATTCATCAATAAATCCAAACATTTCATTACTCTCCTAGCCTAAAATGGTGCTTTACATCAGCTGAAAATTCTCATTTCTTAACTCCTTTCTACGATTGACTTGAGTGGAATCATAAATGACGTAAGAGAAATTAAAAATGACAGCAACACAAACTGATGTTTTAAGTTTTTATGATTAATAATCTGGGTAGTTTATTTAATTTTTAGGATTGTGATCTGATCTCCATCTAGGTCACCATAATAGACCAATGGATAAAAACACACAGATATTTATAATTGCTTGTGTCCCCATTAAACACACTCATTAAACATTCACATTGCTGGAGGTAAAAGTAAGCGAACGCACAGACTAATTATTTTAACCAGCACTAATCGGCGTCAGTTGTTTGCACACCTGGAGTCCAATTAATGAAATGAGTTCGCTGGTATGAGGGTGAAAGAAACAAAAATGAAATGATAAAAATAGATGTGATAGAAATGCACGTGAAGTGTAAAAAGAATGTTGAAGTGAGAACGCGAGTGATAAACTGTCATATGATCGGAATAATAAACTGTCGTTTAATTTAAAAAAACAAGAAAAACAAAACAGTAGTGATGCTATAGAGAGCAAAACCACATTTCATCATTTGCAATACAAAGTTTTCATGTATTTCAAAGAAGAAAGCTTTAAACGTGAAGGTAGGAAAAAACATTTGAAAAAGGAAGTTGTGAAAATGCAAGCAAATTAAAATAATCAGTAACCAAAAGACACATGAACAGAAAAAAAACACCATAAATCGTGGGCTGATATTGATGACCTTCACTGATGCTCATTTATTAAATCGTGACAACATTCACCACTTATTTTATCACAGCAAGTAATTTTTTGGTTTCCCCACACCGAAAGAACAAAAAGCAGAAAACCACGGCGACTCAGCAAAATCAGGGCCCGAATTTACGAAGCTTCTTAGAAATACTCTCAAGAACGCTGTTGAGAATTGACTTGAGAGTGAAAAAAATCTTAAGCGGTGCTTAAAAGTTAGTTATCAAGCATCACAGTCTCACTTTCAGCGAACTGTAGGACTAAGTGTCACTCTCAGAGCTGATTTACGACATTTTGCTGCGTCGCAAAGGAGATCCTGGATGACGTATAGAAGACGCCAGGCAAGGACCAAGCACTGAATCGGATTGTTGTTGGAAAATCAATAAAACTCGTGGCGATGTGAGGTGCACCATCACTACCTTTAATTCAGCTGAGACGGCATTGCTGCGTACAGTTGATGGTGAGATGATGTCCCTCAACAAATCTGGGACAAAGATAAGTCCCGCTTTGTCCACTCCACATCGTTTGACTAACTGAAGTCATCAAACATTTCAAACCTGGAGGGTTTGTGCACGTCTCTGTCTTCTCAGTGCCATCTAGTGGCGACTCCTAACCAGCTGAGAGACCTCTGGGCTGAAATAACTGGGAGAGAGAGAGTGATGCTTCGCCTTAAGAAGTTTCATAACTTGCCTTTATACTTTAGTGTAAAAGTAGGAGTAAATTTCTGGAATTCTCAGCACTATTCTCAGACTATCGCAACAACCCATCATCAGCAGGGTAAAACATGTCACATTGGCCGCTCTTGTTCAAACACCACATGTGGTGGTAAACTGGTGGTTCATTTTAGGGAACCCCGATTTTAAAAAGAAAGAAAGAACCTGCTGAGGATTCACTCATGGCAAGGGTCCACACGACCTCTGTTTTAAACTTTCTTACTCTAAACAACAAACTGTTAATATTTGCTTAAGTGGTTTAAACTTTCTGTAAAAGATTTAACATTTTGCATCTGCTGAGTGATAATAACTTTGAAGAAGGATCCTTCATGTTTTTCACTAATTCTGTTGACTTCTGACTCCTTAAAGTTGCAGACTTGAGTCTCTTATTGTTTAGGTTGAACAATGAACAGGAATAAGATAATTTAAAGTTTCTAAGTTGAGTGTCAAACCTTCACCTCTGGTGAAGCCAGATAAGTTTGGAATTTACAACCAGAAGAAGACCTGCCCCTCTTCTGTTCATAAAAACCCTCAAGACAGTCTTCTTCATGCAGAATATTTTTCAGCCGAAGGTCCAGTCTTCGGCTGAAAAATATTCTGCCTGATAAAATAAATGTTGAACTGACATAATTCAGTTCAACTGATTCTTTCTTTTGAACAGCAGATATTAGAACACTAAATTTAAAAAACACAACATCAAATGGAACAATATAGTCTTCAACATGCAAATCAGTTATAAGTTTCATCTATTCAACTTGTCTATTGCAGTATATTTATTTATTCATTCATTTAGAATAATCACAGTGCACATTAATAAACATTTACATGTAAATGTGCCAAATTGTAGCCGTAAGCTAATTTCCATCTGTCGTCCCTCATTTTTATTAATATTGCAGGACTTATTTCTTAGATTCACTCAAGTGAGGTCTGTGTGCCGCTTCAGTTTAGTCCGAGTCCGCGGTGTTTCCGGTGAGTCTGCTGCCTTTCAGTGAGTTTGCTAGCCAGCTGGAGGACTCTGAGGATCCGGGTTAATGGAGGACTCAGACTTGCGATTACGAATTCAGTATGAAGATCTGAATCAGTAAACTGGGTGATTCAGGAACCGACCAGCTGCAAACATCATTGTTCTGCTTTTACAGAGGAGAAACAGCATTAGTGTCGTTGTTGTGGCGTGTACCGCGGCTTTCTGTCACACACGGACCTCCTCTTTCCAGAAGTTGTTAAAGGTGCTTTAAAAACCGCCCCATTTCCTGTCTAATAATCATCTCCTTCAGGTTAGTGTTTCCTGCCAAACATTACAATAGTGATGGACTTGAGAGACAAATCAGGTTGGTGTGTGGTCCTGTGTTGTTTTGTTTTAGCTTTAGACCTGAAGTAATGAAAATTACACAAAATACATGCTGTGATAAAAAATAAATAAATTGGGCTATAAAGAAAAGTAATAAGATAAGCTGTCAATGTTGCAATGATAAAATAAAACAAGCGCTGATTATCATAACAGTTTCAAATGTCGAAAAGTTCATCAAATCAACTGACAATTTGTCACGCTTTCAGTTTGCATGGTTTCCTAATTTATATTTTCAATTTTGAAAGCAATTACATCACTTCAGTTTCCAATCACCAGGCCTCCCTTCAGGCCTCTTCAATAAAATGATGAAAAGGAACTTAATACTGTGAATAATTTATTTATTTATTTAAAAAAAAGCTTTGTTTTATAACATCAGTTCTGTTTTAATCAAATCAAACTTAATTTTATAAAATTACATGACAATTTACCACTCTTGTTTTCAGTTTATCCTTTTGAACTATTCTACGTTTCAAGTCACATGCGTTCTTCTCACTTCTAATTTAATCTTTTTACTCAAAATCTTCACATTTTCTGTTTATCGGCTGATGCAGTCGGAGATCTCTGAAGACAAACTATCATGAAGTTTATCTTCTGGAAAGGGTCCACAGTTAGACGTGCTCCCTGTTTAGACAGTTTAGAGCTGTAGCTGCTCCCTAGCAGTGGACGTCTACTGATCTCCAGATGGAGGCGCTGCTGGGTGCCTGGTCTTTACCAAACAACACCTTGGAGATTCACAAAGTTACTGAGAAAAAGGTTTTTGGATTCATGAAACAAAAGCTGATTTGTTGGACAGCATCAGGATTTGGTTTTTACCATACTGGATTTCATCAGGGTGACGGTCCACCAAATGAGATGTTTGGTGATCCAGCAGGACAATGACGAGATTAGGGTCAGAAGGACAAAATTCCCATTTTGGAGCGGTCCGGTCAAGACTCCAGGACTCCAGCCCATGATGCTGTGAGATGCTGTGAAATGTTCTCAAGAGAACCAAAAGAGGATCTTCCAGAACATTGCAGAACTCTGATCCAGAGCTACCAGAAGTACTTGCTCAGGTCTTTTGCTGCCAGAGGGAGGTTCGACCAACTCGCAACTCTGTTTCTTTACTTTTCATCTTAAATTTGTAAATGCAAATTATTTAAATGAAGATTGGATCAAATTTCCTACCAAATGAATACATAAGACTTTTTCTTTCAACTAAGTTTAAGCGACAGAAAAGCAGCCTTTCATTTACTCTGAGCGTTGACTTCATTTGGAACAGGCAAGCCTTTCACTGCTGCCACAGCGTTCTCCAACATCTTCTCTACAATCCGTCGTGCTGTAGCAAAAGTATTGATCCCAATGTGTGGAGTGATGATCACATTAGGCAGCACAAGCAGTGGATGATCCCTGTGCAGGACAGAACAAAGACAGCAAGGCATCAACCCAAGCTCCAACATGTACGTCTTTTCTCAACTGTGCCGTTTCAAAGACATCAGACCTTGGTAAAGGTTCGGGATGAGTCACGTCTAACGCCGCTGCTCTGATTCTTCCTGACTGAAGAGCTTCGACCAAAGCATCCTGGTCCACAACCTGACCTGGGACCAGGGGAGAGACCACTGTTATGAACCAGAGATCAGTAAACCAGTGCAGTTGATGGATCATGTCGTCCCCACCTCTGCTCACGTTGACCAGCGTCGCTGTGGGTTTCATGAGGGACAGCTCTCTGGAGCCAAACAGTCCTTTTGTTTCTGAAGTCAGCTTGACTGTAATCATGACGAAGTCGGAGCACCTGAGCAGCTCATCCAGGCTTTCACAGTACGTTGCACCAACTGCTTTTTCGTCCTCTGTACTCCTGGGTGTAAAAATGAACTCTTTAGAGTCTTTAGAGTCAATCATGTCTTCTTAGAAGACAGAAGAGTCCAGATAACCAACCTGTTGCGCTGGTGTGTGATCCTTTTTACCTTTTAGTCCTGTTGTGATACACGATCTTCATTTCAAATCCTTTGCTTCGTTGGGCAATCTTGTAACCGATCTCTCCCATTCCAATTATCCCAAGAGTCGACCCTGTGACTTCAACTCCCATCAGGCTTTGTGGTATATGGATTGTCTGAGGGTCTGTAGCTATCTGATGACCTATGAGTAAAAATAGCAGCAGAGTAGTTATTTTTTTGTCTTTTAAGGACTGCAGGGGGACAGCGACAGGGAAAGGCTTTTGTGCAAACATTAAATGTTATGTTTGAACAACAAACGTATTTGATGCTACCATCTGCATCTTTTGCACAAACTTACAATAAACATTTTGAGAGGATGGAAGTGTATTGTGTGATGTCAGCAATTATACATAAAATACAGAGATCACCCACAAATGTGTTCCACACGTCTACATCAGAGTAAAGAATTAAGTTAAACAAGAAATATCAGATGTACAGTTCCTGTACTATAGGATAAAAATATACTTATGTTTAATATCTGCTTACAGGAAGCTACCAGTGCCACATTTATAGATATGACTGGCTTTCATTTAGAATGGAAAGTGAATATCTATATTGAACAAATGTTAAAAACTTTTATTGAACGTTTCATTGAACTGTTCGGTCGTCCTTGAATTGTGTCGTACCCCATTTATCAAGATATGTATCGAATCATCCCCTAAGGGAGGAATACAGAACCCTGCACCCTAAAGTATAGTTAAGGCTAGTTTAGTTTTAAAGTACACATCAACATCTAAAAACAGACACTATATGACAATGCAAAAACTAGCATATGACACCATCTTATATCTAATGATAATAAATGTAAATATCTTCCAAGGTCACCATTTCCTTTGCTTTGACAACGCTCCCAGTGTCCTGGCCAGTAAGTCTGGCTCCTCTTTGACTTCCAGGGGACAGTACCAATATGTGCAGAAGAAAGTGTGGATAGTGTAGTAAGAGAAGTTAAGCTGGTGACATCAGTGGGGAATAGCAGCTCGACGCTCCTGTATGAGTCATTGCACAAAGCCCACCCCCACTCTTTGTGATTGGCTGGATACATTATGTACTGTGAATGGATAATTTTCATAAAAGGAACGGGAGTGGCAGTGCTAGTTTCCATTTGTCTCTGATTGCTAGCTGACACAAACTGATTCATGGAATGACATGAAACAACACTAAAGACTGTAGTTCCCACTGTACTTGGGTTCAATATTGTAATGTTCGATTTTCACACATTGCCTCATATTTCCATTGATTGCCACCTCACAACTAATAAACTGAGATCATGGGAGCACGCCCCAACTTGAGCAAAGTTCTTCATGAATTTCTTCCAACTGTCGCAACTTATCTACGACAAGCTAATGGATGTTGCACTAAGTGCACGGTCAACTGTAGTTTAACTGAAATACAACTAAAGCAAATGTGTTACAGTCAGAATAACATGCCAAGATAAAGTCAGGCTGTTCACCAGGACCAAAACTGGCCTACGTGAGCATGTTCCAGAGTTTCTGCCCCAGGCTTTGATGCAAAAGTAACAAATGAAGCCAGTTCAGAGCAGAATAAGAAAATAAAGTATGTCTACGTCAAAGCTGCACACATCAGCTGCGCCTATGTTGTTGGTATTGATGAAGAAATAGCGGAAAGAAGAACAAATCTACCAATCATGTTTCCTGCGGTGGGCGTCACTGGGACGTGGACTTACATTTGGGAAGAGGTGCACGTATGACATAGCGTTAACGCCTGTGCTGTAGCTACAGTGTAGCTTTGAAATATAAATCAGGCTCAAGATTGTCCAGTTGACAGTTTTCCATTGTTCCAGTTTGCTGCAAATTCTCGAAGTCCAGTGTGCATGTCAATGTATTGAAGACAAAGTGAAGTGAAAACAAATTTGATTGACAGATGAAGACGCGTCTCATGCGTCAACCTTCAATCTCACCGTTAAGAATCCTTCGAGCTGATGCCAGAAGCAGACCCATGGCTAAATCAGCGGTGGAGTCACTGACTACGTTTGGGGTGTTGGCCACTTTCACACCAAGACTGTTGATGAACGGGATGTCCAGGTGGTCGACGCCCACCCCGCCGCTGGCCACCACTTTGAGCGCGGGCAGCAGTGTGAGCAGCGAAGGCTCGGCTGCAGGGAAGTACTTCCAGCTCAGCAGAGCCTGGATCTTGGAGCCATGCAGCTCTGGGTTCTGTAGGAAATCTTTGTAGCAGATGACTCGGAAGTGTTGTTTCACAATGTTGGCGAGTTCTTCGAGGTAACCCTGATCACCCCCGACCTCTGAGATGAGTGCCCACGGCTTTTCCTCCTCCATCTGTTGGTTGTTAAACACAAAAGAGACCTTCATCACAGTATGAAACTCCAGATCTTTGTTAAACATGCAGACAACAATAACATTTGGAACCAGATCAATAAAGCCAGGAGTTAATTAGAAATATTGGGAAACTAATTAAGACCAAATCTTTTTCTGTTGTTGTTTTCAGGAAACCGTTACAAGGAAGACTCACCTTTTGTTCTGTTCCCTTGGCCAGATGAGACAGAAGCTGTGGGTTTACACAGTTTATAAAAGCTAAACCTTTGACCGGTGTGGTGTAGCTGCGTTGGATGAAGTTACACGTTAAGTAAAATGAGCTAATGTAAAAACCACACAGAGGAATATCTGCCGTCTGCAGCAGGATAAATGTGTGCTTTATGATTCACAAATAATGTATGACAGGAACTGTAACTGGAAGCTGCGTGCTGGAACCTTCCAGACTGTCCACACATTTACTGTCAGGTATTAATAATGCAGAGAAGTGAGCTGCAGGAGAGTCCAGTACCTACTGGACTAAAACTGAGAACAGCCTGAAAGTAAAACCACTTTTATATCTTATGTAAATACTGTATTTTTAACACAATTATGCATTCCCTCCATATCTCCCATCTAGCGTTTGAAAAGAGTTAGATATTAATAGATGAATATAGAGGTATATCACCTGTAAAGTCACAGTTTTCTCGTAAGGTCTTGTAATTCTTTGTGTCCTGCTTTGCTTCTGGCTACTTTGCTCCCTGTTTTCATTTCATCCATCTCTTCTTCGTCTTTCCTCGTCAGCCCCTGTGAGTCTACATTGTCTAGTCTTTCCTCTTTTCCTGGTGTTTTTCTCCCCCGTCAGATCCTCTTGTTTTGTTTGCTTCCGTTTGGCAGAAGCTGTCTGTTTGCTTTAAAAGAAAAGAGTCTGTTTGATTGCTCCGACCTCAGTTGTCTTCTGTCTTTCTTTTTGGGTGTTTTGTCTTTAGGCTGAACCACGTCTTATCCAAGGGTGGTGTCAGGATAGAAGTAGACCTTGGTGTGGTATTTTTTTCCTCGTGTCTCGACTGACTTGACAAAGGCCCAGTTTGGGTATCTGCGGGTTTTAGTGCTTGTGCTTCTCTTACTTTTTTCCTTCTCCCTCTCTGGGAATATTTTCAACCTGATGGTGTAAAGCTTTGATGAATCCAAAAGCAGATGCTGGTGCCACATCCATGTAAAGAAAACTGTCTGGGGAAACGAGATCCCCCAAGGAAACAGCTTTCGTGAAGGCATTCAGGAGTCTGGGGACGGTGCGGAGTGAGAGCATGGTCGTGATGTTTAGAAGAGCCCAGGCAATCATGAAAAAGGGACAACCATTCACACTTAGAAATGGCAACGCAAGCAGGCTGGTCTGACAGATCAGAGCCACATCTGGACAGATGTAGAGTCTGTAAACGAGCCGTAGGGCCTCCTCACCCAACCTTTGCTTTTCAAACTGCAGTTGGTCAGTGCTGCAACCAATCAGAGCGACAGACAAGGCCATGTTTTCTGGATTCAAAAGGAATCCAGTGATGCCAGCAGCAATTACAGGTGTGCTTAAGCATTCAACAACCAACATCTTCGAAAAACACGACTGCATGCAACAGAGCTAGCTACAGCTAACGCTGGACAGACATACACAATCACGTTCAGACTACTTCTTGAACAGCTTCGAGCAAGTTTACTGTCGATGACAACGCCGGTTTAAACGACAGAGTTTCCACCTCTGCAGCCATCTCATTTGTTTACCGTCGTCTTCATGTTAAGCCCGACCAGAGACTCTTGGACATTTCAGAGTAGCTCCAATGAAAGGCAGCTAGATGGACCTGCTGAGAAGATTTGATTTTCCTAGAGGTACGTCAGGATTTCTAGGCTACAATAAGATTTCTTGTGGACTCTGATGCCTTAAGAGATTGATAACTAGATTAGATACAGGGAAAGGTGTCTTCTTTAAAAAAGAAAAAGAATGTGCGGTTGGTAGATTTGAAAAAAAAACAGCCGCTACTGATTAGAATCAACTCAAACCAGTTTGTCCAGACTGAAAATAACAATGTATTCACATTAAAAAGATCAAGCCAGGTGACATCTCCAGAAGCAGCTCCTGATTACAACTCATGTAGTTTATTTTTTCATGTCAGTTTGACAGTGAGGTAACGCTCAGCAAATCCAGAGAAATTCAGCTCTCGTGCAGATGGTGGAAGTTGTTGACAACATGCAGTAAAATTAAAAGAAAACTTTCTCTAAAGAGCCATTAGGGCTCCGTTCCCAGTGTCACCGCTGACGTGGGTCGCCCTCAGGCCATGTGGAAATCCTCTGATAATAAAACATCACGGCCACATCCGAGAACAGCAGCTCTATTTCATGCCTGATGTCCCACGTCTTGGAAAAATCTAGAGGGTGCCCTTGTCTGTGGGCAAGTGTTCATAATTCCAGAGGATATTCTTAAAAATAAAAAAAAAACTTCCCTTGTAACGAGGTTTCAGTGGTCCCTATTAAGGACTTAGTGACCTTCTGAGAAGGGTTGGCATTAAAAATAGCTCCCTCTATCAGCTGCAGCCAAGTCACTTTGATAAGAGGAAGGTTGGTCGTGCTCCTCCGTGCATTCAGCGAGGCAACAAGTGCTGCTCCATGTTTCATTTATATTTCAATGCAAATTAGAGCAACTCAGGTTAGTAAGCAAGTTAAATTCAGCCCTTCATGGACTAATTTCTGTCCAAATAAATCTTAATCATAAAATCTAAATCATAAAAAAATATATATATACATATATATGCATTCCTCTATGCTGAATCCTATATATGTATATAGACATATATATATATAGATAGATATATAAAATGCAATTAATTCCAGTTTAGTTCAATTTCTTTTCATATAACAACAATTTATGAGAAGCGAGCCAAGTAGAACCCAGTAGATTTTACCAAGTAATCGTTTAATTTCAGTCTTCTGTGCTGAGCAAGTACACGGCGACAGTAGGAAGGAAAATCTCCTGTTTAACAAGAGGAAACAGATCAGACGAGTGCAATGCAGCTTTTATGATAAAATTGAGGCTTTTCTACTAAAATCACCAGCGTTTCTTGTATAATCACATATTCTAAAACACTGATTTTTTTTTTTTCATTTCAAAAATGTCATAAAGTGTCAAATTTCTCAAAAACCATGACCTTTATCATAAGATTGAGACTTTTTTTAAATTAAAATCTCGATTAATCACCAAAATTGGTGAATTTGTATTAAAATCAATAATTTTTGTTATATAACATATTACATCACTCTTTTTGATTTTAGAAAAAAAATAAATAAATAAAACCTAATTTTGTTGTAATATTCTTTTTCCTTTTTTAACAACCTGACTTACAATCACAAATGTCACAAAAGTTTTTTTTTTTTTTTATTAAAAACTACAATCTTGTGTTGGAAAATATCAACTTTGCAGCATTTTGACATTAAATTACAACAGCCGTAAAACTGCAAATGCTGCATAATTTCAATGACATTTCACAAATTCTTTTATAAAAGTAGATTTTACAAAAATCACGAGTTTTGACAAAAATGAGCAGTTGGAGGAGGAGGAGAAGCAGAACGGCTCCTTTCTGGGCCAGTGAGGCGGGACCAGTAGATGGACTCCGGTCCGGTCATCCAGCCGGGTCCACAGACCAACAGAAAGGTCCTGGAGCCCAGCTTGGTGAACTTCCTGGTCCAGGTCCTGCAGAGGGACGTGGACCAATGGCTACGGACATCACATGCTACATTTTTAAGAAGAAAATGTATTTATTCATTCTTGTCTTGGTTTCTCGAGTTCTTCTTGGAGCAGTGATCACGGAGCTCGTGCAGGTGATGGATCCACTGGATCCTTAACAGCCTCCTTCCACCTGGTTGGACATGCCCAGAACACCTGTCCAGGGAGGTGTCCAGGAGGTGCCAGAACCAGCTCCTCCTGATGTGGAGGAGCAGCGACCTGACCTTCTCAGTACAGCCGCTCTGTGAGGGAACTCATTTCACCCGCTTGCAGTGTCACTGATTCGGTCTCGACCCACAGTTTGCACCACAAGCGAGGGTTAAGCTCAAACCTGGTACTCCAGTCCCCCCTGCTGCCGCGAACACGACCCTGAGAGACTTAAAACAGGATGTTCCACCCGGCCCAGAGTTCCAGAGCGACTCCAGTGATGAGGAATGTGAGTGGATGAACAGTTTTATGGGTTGAAAAGAAAAGTGATGAATTGACGTTATGTATGCTGCCATTTAAAAGAACAGCTATTAATAATCGTTCAGGTTTTTGGGGGAAAAAAAAGAAGGTGATCTATTCAGTATGTCATCAAATCTTCTTCATCTGAGGCTGAGACTTCAGCGCTTTAAAACCTCATCAGGACCAGATGATTTTTTAATGTCACGATAGATAAAAGCTGGAATGAGCATCACAGATGTCATTTTCATTAGAATGACTTGGTCACGTCATCAGAATCACTGCTTGGTTTTGTTTTTTCCCCGTTTCCTCTTCCACATTTTCTCTTTTGCAAGAAAAAAAAATAGACAAGGATGAGTAATTCAGGTTCGGAGGTTTTTACACGTTTTTACACGGTTGATCATTATCAGTTAGAACAATCGCGTTGCATACTGCTGCATAGAAAGACGTCCAAGAAAGCAACAACAAAAATACTCCGGTAACAGTTGGATTTTCCAATCTGCTCTGCTTTATTGATGGATGAAAGCAGCCAGCGATAGGCGGCGAGCGACAGACCACCCAGCCAATCACAGGCCGAGTAGCTTTTGCCTGCCGGGTTTTCCAACGATGGATTCCCAGACATCACTGGAGCGTCCAGCTTCACATCACCACAAAGCTCTGACAACTAACTAACTAGCTAACTAGCGACTGACCGACCGCCCACCTATGTGGTCTATAAAGGACCAGGTGCTCCCAATCATTAGTCCTGGATGAACCAATCAGCAGGTGCCCAGACCTCTATAAAATGATGTATTTTGGCTTTTTTTTCTGGTCTGGAGTTAACATCTGTTAACATACTGCCAAGAGGGAAAGACATCACCACTCTGACTTAAAAAAATAATAAAACAAAAACAGCAGCGATTGCTGCTTATCTCGTTCAAAGTTTTAAAGTGAGAAAATGAGTGGAAAACATTCAAAACATTTGCGTATGTTCCCATGAGTGACTGTTTCTGGAGGTTTGATATTTAAAATGCTGCATGACAGTGAAACTGGAAGGCTGAACCAGTACAGTTTGTATGGCGGTGTTTCCAGGAGACGACACGAACGCTCGACTGATTTTCACAAAGCTGCATCTGAACAAAGCACATTTATAGGCCAACGCCTGAAGCTACAGGACCAATGATGTGAAGCACATCACCATACCTGCGGAAAGGATTCAGCATAGAGGAATGCAGGTTCTGGAGTGGCCTTGTGAATAGAAACGCTGTAACAGGACCTTATGCCTGGTTCACAGGAGGGCTTTAAGAGAGAACAAAACCCTAACTGCACTGAAGCAACGATAGAAGAAGAATGGATCAAAATTCCTCCACAACAATGTGAGAGACTGACAAAGTCCAACAGGAAACAACTACTTATTGCGGCTAGAAGTGAATATAGAAGCTGTTGAATCATGGGCGTACTTAGTGTTGCCACTTTTCTTTTCCTTAATTATTTCTGTCTGCAGTGTATCATTAATCATGTCTGTCACTAACGAGCTCGTACTTAAGTCGTCTTGTTGGACCACAGAAGGTCCTGCTTGTGACTCAGCAGTCACGTGATCTCCGCTGTGCTCACGCTAACTACAGGAACGTCACCCAGCTGTGCGAGCATCACGGCTGCACCACGGAGCGGAGTGTTAAGATGAATATCATGCATGATGGATTTCGTCTAATGCGCTACACATTACGCTGTCATAAACACCAGCCGGGAGCAGCTCTCAGAGGCATTCTGAGGTCTCCATCTCTGCTGCCTGCATGACACTGACAAACAGCAGAGTGCTGGAACGTCCCTAATGTGTTTCATCGCTGTGTTTCATCCCTCCACGTGAAGGAGAACAAACCTGGGCCGCGATCTCAGAGGAGGGCTAGCACCAGATAACTGGAGTTTTTGTACAAGTAAACGAATGGTTTTCATGGGCTGCATTAGGACCCAGCAGTTCTAAAGGTATCACTTCTCAGCATCCAGTTACATTCACACCGCATGTAGGAATCCCGAAGTAATGTAACAGCTAGTCGGCAGCTAGATTATAACTCTCAGCTGACCTGGAAACACCTTGACGACCTTCCAGAAGAGCTGGACGAGATCTGTATCGAGTTTGGGTCCATCAACACACCTGAACCTGGATAACAGGATCAGGGCTACTGTCAAACGGTAGGTTGAACAAGAAAAAGGCAGGTAGTTGGGGTCAAGCTCTGGGTTTCTCAAGCGCCTAGAGATGACTTGTCGTAAATAGGCGCTATATAAATAAATTGAATTGAATTGAATAGTCAAAAATAAATAATTCAGTATTTGAGGCTCTGCTGTGTTCTGTAGCTTATTTTTGACACACTTTCACAAAGGGCATTTGGTGTTTTATTTTGAAATAAACCGTGATGTATTTTTTTGCTCATCCCCGCGTACGATGTTGAGGATGTTTTTCTGGTGGGGGCGTTTAGTTTCTCTGTCTCTGAGCAAGTCATTCGGCGGGAGCCATGTACATTACGTACCAAACTCAAGCACCTGAGAGCATGCAAAGACTCTTAAGGTTCTTAGACCACCTCTTAGCTATGCTGCTATAGTCCTAAGCTGCTGGTGGGAGTCTCTTAGACCACCTCTTAGTTATGCTGTGGGAGTCCTATTGTCCACTGAGCTTCTTCACCCTATCTGTTTGATCTCAGTCCCTTGCCCCTTGTCTCTCCCCCTCGCCTCCCAAACCTTCCATCTTCTGACCATCCTGGTGTTCACCTGCACCTGTGGACTGGTTTCCACTCTGGGATGAACGCTGGAGTGGCCGGCCTGCACTCCCACCCTCCAACCACCACATATTTATAGATTTTTATACCAGATATTTAAATATTTCTTTCCCTCTCCTCTCTCTGTCCTTCATCCTCTCTGTCCTTTTATTTAACAAAAAAGTAAACTTAAAAAGTGTGATTTTAGTAGAAAAGCCTCAATTTTATGACAAAAGTCAGAAACTTGAGATGTTAAGACAAAAAGAAATTACCTTTTTTCCCCGCTAGTCCAGAAACTAGCGGGAAAAATGACAACATAGCTGGTTGAGAAAGAAAAGAATAACTGGCCCTTTAACAGTAACCATGGTGATGATGTGGCCCAGGATGATGTATAATCTACATCTTCAGTGCTACAAATTCTTCTAGACGCCTTAAAAAGTGTCTTAAAGTTGTTCACTGATGACAACTACGCGCTGGAACCTGCAGAGGTGAAGTAGAAAATAAATGATTAGCATAAAACAAGTGCACGTAGATTATTGCAGATCACTCAAGTGAATAACTCGGCTCCTCCGGCTCTGCTGAAGATAACAGCCAGCGCACGTGACTGCAGCGCTGAAATCAGCGTTGTTGTTTCTGGCTGCCAAACTCTGAACACACAATGAGCTTCGTTGTCAGAAAAAGCAGAAAATGATCCAATCCCCAAAGCAGTTCTGCATCACGGAGCACTAATGGAGGCGCTGTAGATAATTTTCAGGCACAGGTGCAAAGCAGCTCTGCGGCATCGGGCTCGAACACGTGCGCTGCAGAGGTTCTGGTCTGAATAAAACCCCTGCCCGGGTCTGAAACGTGACTCCTCCTGCCAAACACCATTAAATTGGCTCATTTTGTCTTCGCCCCTCGCCAGGCCTCTGATAACACGTTCAATATAACGCTGGAAGCGAATTAATGGCTTCTGACATTATAAACAGAACTCAATACTGTGTGTTTAGCTCGTGGGTGTGAAAGCAATTCACTTCATTAATGTTGGCAACAGGCGTGCAAATAATTCACAGACTGTCAATATCTGTAGTTAACAGCAAAGGCGTCGTCATATCAGCAGCTGCTGTAAACATTCTCTCATTTCATATGTCTGCCTGCAAATATGACCATAATGATTAAAGCAAACGAACGCAGGGCTTCTGTTTCAGGAAGTACCACTATGTGAAGCATGCAGCTCCAGTTCTGGATGGATTAAACTGTCAAATTCTGTCCAGTTTGCACTCAGTAACTCAGAACAGCATAAAGACTTTTCCTTCAGTTCTTTTCAGGAGCCTCACCAGTGGCGGCGGCCTCCAGCCGACCAGGATGAACATATTCCAGCCACGCACACCTGGATTTTGTCAGATTACTTCTTGCAGAACCTCTCGGGATTCAGTGGAGCGCTGACGACGCAGCCGTCCATCCGGCAGGTTCCCCGTCTCTGCAGAGGAGTCCTGCTCGGTCGTGCAGTCCTCAGATGTTGTATGAAACGTTCATGCATGAGTTGGCGTGTAAGAACATGAGTGTCTGGAGACTTTCCACCCCGGGGCCTTTAGTAAAACGTCCAGATGCTCAGTAGCTCCATAAAGACATGATGTCCACAGAGTTATTTCAGCGTCCAGACAGACAGAGAGACTGTCCAGCAGAGAGTTTCATGCTGAGAAGTTTATCAGGGATCAGAAAGCCTCCTCCAGTAGCTCCTGGATGGAAGTCACATCACTCTTTTCAGCTCCACCAAAGAGTCCTGATGGTGCAGAACTTCCTCCACATCTGCAACGGCTGGGTCGGCTGAACACTCAAAGCTTTGGTTTCAAACCGTCACCTTATTTTGTTGACTCAAATGTTAGTATAATATATAATTCCAGGACACTTTTTCTTGTCAGCTACGTTTCAACAGGCCTCTGTGAAGCTTTCATCCCTTTCTGACTCTGCCAGGTGTTGTGTTTCTGAGGAGACGAAGACTTTGTTACTTTGTTCCGGGTTGAAGCTCATCCAGGAAGTACATTTTGTTGCAGTTCCTCCACTGACCACCAGGTGCTGGCTCCAAAACAGACCTCCATGTTAAAAGTCACAACTTTAGCGCAGAAGTAAACACATTTACAGCCTGGTGCAAACATGTTTTCTTCATCTGTGGTTCCATCTCACAACCATGACAACCGTACGGGGTCAACCTTCTGCACCACGTCAGGTGTCAGGACCCTTTTTTTAAAAAGAAAAAAAAAATCTTAGGCCTTGAGCACACTGATTCAGATTCCACACATTAATAAACATTCCCAGGATGCAATGGTCCATCCCAGATGTCTCTGGATGACGTTAGCATGAGGCTAGCTTTAAAGCTGTTAATGCCGTTTGTGCATGGACGCTCTGCAGCGATTCTTCACGATAATCCCAATACTTGACGACGTTCTTGGTGCAGAGTCGTCTGAAACTTCGGTGACTGCGAGTGTCCACCAAACATTTTAAAATGGCATCATTAACTACTGAATACTGTGTATACTAACTTGATTAACTATTTAGTAGTTTAATTTCAGTTTTAGTATATTTCTGTTTTATTTAGTCAGCTTTAACTATATTTTTATTATCTTTTATTCTTTTGAATAATGTATACTGTGTATGAAAACTGTCAATTTATATACTTTTTTTAATATACAATTTTATTATATTTTCTTCAGTCTTAGATTTTATTTTTAAGTTTCAGTTTTTACTCAGTTTTGATTCCAGTTGCTTTGTCTTAAGTTTTATCTGGAGTGTTTGGACAAATTGGAATTTCCCCCCGTGGGATTAATGAAGTAATTCTGCCTCTGTGGACATTATTCTCACCTTTCACGTCCTTACTGGGACGAGTTTTCTGATTTATCACGAGCTTTGGGACTTTTGGGGCTTCATGGTTGGTTTCAGTTATGGCTAACATGAAATTAAGGGAACTGCCTCAGAAAATACTTAAATGGCAGCATACATAATAATATTAAACAGGATAAAAAATATTACCGTGACACAAATAATCTTCAGGATTATTAACACGAAAATGTCCTTCTGTGGCAGATGTGTCAAATCCAGCCCTTAGAAGGAAAGCATCAACTTCTGACGAGAACATTTCTGAGGAAACGTTGGATCCACTTCTGGTTTAAGGTGGAATAACTGAGGTGGAGAGCGGCCGATTTAAGGTGGAATAACTGAGGTGGAGAGCGGCCGATTTAAGGTGGAGGAACTGATTGATGAATAGCTGGTTGATGTCAGAAATGGGCCGTTTATTAATCTTATTTTCACTATAACTTTTTTATTTATTATTATTATCATTTTAATTATCTTACGAGCGAGTCCAGGAAGTAAACATTAATAAAGTTTGTGGCTGCAGCGCCAAAATGTTTTCTTGAACTGGTGTTTGGTAATGGGCTGACTGGGATTCTTCCAGTCTCATGTTTCTTACCTCGTTCAGATGCCGTTGGCGTGTTCGTAAAACACGTGGTTCCCGGCAGCGCTGCAGATCAGAGTGGCAACATCCGAGTGCACGACCGACTCATCGCTGTAAGTATCCTTCTGGTTTCTCTGACGTTAACACTGATTGGGTGGAACATCAGGGATGATGTGTTGTGTGGAATCCCCCTTAAAGAACTGTTTCTACCAGTAGGAGATACCAGAATACCGGGAAACTGGTGTCCACTAGGTGGTGTCCACTAGGTGGCAGCATCAGTGGAGACTTCTGTTTGAATTCAAGATTTTTTTTATTTTTTAGCTGAACAGACTTTGGACGCTCCCTCTGGTCAGAGTTAAAATCCTCAGTCTTAGGTTGCCCTCTGGTGGCCAGCTGCAAGACAGATCATAAGCCCCACCCCCTTCCACGTTAGCCAGTGAAATGCATAGAGACCAAAATTTTATTTATTTTTAATTTTTTCAGTGTCTTATTGTTCCTGTTCAGCTTTTGGAGGTTGATGCTGATTAATGTCTCTCTGGACAGCTGGACGGCGTCAGCCTGCACGGTCTGACCAACCAGGAGGTCTTGGAGGTGATGAAGCAGACGAGTCGCACTGTCATGGTCACCGTGGTCAGGAAGAAAACCAGAGCTCTGGAGAGGTCTCTGGACAAAGGTGAGAAGGTCTGAGAAAGTTTGAGAAGTCTCTGGGTGAAGGTGAGAAGGTCTTAGAGGTCTCTGGATGTAGGTCTGAGAAGGTTTGAGAGGTTTCTGGGTGAAGGTGAGAAGGTCTGAGAGGTCTCAGTGGATCTTTGGTTCCTTGGCAGGTCTCTGTAAGTCTTTGCTTCCCCGGGAAGTCTTTGGTTCCACAGGAGGTCTTTGGTTCCTCAACAAGTCTTTGGTCACTCAGGAGGTCTGTTATTCCTCAAC
>JBAMYA010000014.1:13551576-13568722 GCA_037176975.1 Arrhamphus sclerolepis | reverse complement strand
TTTAAGGTGGAATAACTGAGGTGGAGAGCGGCTGCTTTAAGGTGGAATAACTGAGGTGGAGAGCGGCTGCTTTAAGGCGGAATAACTGAGGTGGGAACAACAAGAAGCTTCAACAGAAACTCTCTGACGTTGGTCTGAGAAGGAAAACAGGGTAAACAAAGCTAACCACCCACGCAGCTGCACTCTAATCAGCTGGTAATTATTTTACCCAGAAGCATCGGTGTTGTTGTCTACGTCATGTAAAGTTAAAAGTGAGAGAGCTCATGAGAGCAAAGTCTTATAAAGATGTTCAGTGGTGGAAATTCCTGGCGGGTTTCTGCTCTCCAGACTCTCTGACTGCAGTCAGTCACTTTCACTGAAGCCGCCTCCTTGAAATTTAATTTCATGCAGCTTTCAACACGCGCCATCCTCCGGTTACGCTGCTGATCTAATATCTCAGCCATTAGATTTACACCGCCACACTTCTATTTGGAACGCTTTTAATGTAATAACTCATCTCAGATTCTTTTATGCTGGTGTTGGGAGGCATTCGGGCCGCGAACTGATGACTGCACAAACATTCGTCATGTTCTGTGTTCAGACCGGCGCTGCACAAGCAGACCTCATACGTGTCATTTTAAATTTCAGCTCTCACCTGCAGAGAGCGTACACAGTTCAGCGCATTATCTGCTCATAGAGGGATGCGTGAAATGATTCAGCCTCCCAAAGCATCATGCACCTGCTGCACTTTAGTCTGTGTTTCCTTTGGCGAGCAAATATTTACATCTAAATGTGGAAATCTATTTAACGTTGCACATATACATGCAGGAGCATCGATGTCAGGGGAGCATAGATTAGACCGACATTTAGTTCATGCCAAAATAAATATGTGGTAGATGTCCTCTTAATCCCAGACAGTTTTTAATGCTTAAAACTCAACGTGTAGTTTTAAAGCGGAGATCTGTTTCAATTCCTAAATCCAACAAAGTGGTTTAAATACCAGCATCTAACCTTAACCTAAACTTCTACTTTTAAGGCCTCGAGCTAAACTAGTAGTTTTAAATGTCTAAACCCAGCCAAGTAGGTTTAATGCTTAGCTGTAGAACATGTAGTTTTTAACTCCTCAGTCTAATGGAAGAGTTTTAATCTCTAAATCTATATACTTAGTAGTTTTAATGCTTAGACCAACAATTAATTCCTCATTCTAACAGCGTGACATGTTTAACACCAAAGCTTCAACTTGCAGTTGTTACACCAACATGGAAACTTGTAGTTGATGCCTGAACCTACCCAAGTAGGGAGGTTTCAAACTAAGCATAGAAAGCGACAAACGTTTCCGTCCTTATAATCCAGTGTGTGCGTAAATATTACTGACTTTTAGTTGTCAAACTGGAGCTCAGTTCCAACACTTTCAACCAAATATCTGTTGTTATCATCATCCAGCGCTGAACCCTAACAGAGCCACTGTTCTGCTGATTTGCCACAAGCTGACACAGTTTCCGGAGCTTTCCACCTCTCCTTTGGTGCTCAGTTCAGATTGGCTGGTTTCAGGGGGCGGAGTCAACACACCACTCCACCCCTCTGTTCTGTGGAGTGTGCCTTTGTAGTAAATGGTGGTACAGCTTTGGGATGCCCGCTTCGGAGTAGTTGGAAAAGACGGGGGAGGCTGGGTGACTCAGCACAGCTGGGACTGTGATGTCACAGAACCCGCTGCGTAACCGGTAACGCCGGAGGACTCTGAGATCACTTTACACCTGTAGCTGCTAAAGACAGCTTGACCTTGGGAGGCAGTTGAAACTCCCGGTCATGATTGCAGCACCGAGGTGACATGGTTTTGATGTCCGGGGCAAGCGAGCAGGTGGTGCTACGTGAGCTAACTGTCCCGTGGGAAGACTGGATGGAGGAGGCTCAGGAACGGAAGAGGGTACGAGGTACGATGACCTGGTGGCTGAGTGTCAGAGGAAGGTGGAAGACCCGCTGCAAGTCTACTAAAGTGGGGCTTCGCAGCCCAGTCTTTACATCAGGTCCTGGGACTCTTGGGGATCTGTGGACTGCATGAACAACATCATGGAGGCTGCTAAGAAAGCTTCACGTTGGCTCTGTTTGGGGCGGGGGGGTGCGTAGCGTAGTGCGCTACCTGGACACAAGTCGGGACCTGATAACCACCCGGGTGAGTGTCTGATGTACGACCCAAAACACCCCATGATGTGTCCAAGCTGCACCGTCAGGTCGATAACAGTCCACCTGCAAACACCTGGAGGAGGTTCCATAAAGATCCAGATGTGTGAATAAATATTTGACAAAAAATTCAGTTTGATTTAACTCGCACGGCTACGTTGACCGTGTGGATTTCCGAGATGATATTCCAATAAATCAGGCGTTGGTTACGCTTCCCTTGGTGATACGTGCGGAAAAACGATTTACTGCTACGTTAAATTGACTTCCAGGACATAGCCTCATTAATACAGGTCTCCTTAATGGCTTCCATTTCAGCTTCAACAAAAGGAGAAACTGTCTGATTAATTCCTAATAAATGAAAGAAAAGAAAGGCAAAGAAAGTAAAGTGCAGCTGAGGCACAGCTGTAATCCCTGAAAGCATGCTCCCGTCGCCCAGCTTCATTACACAAAGCTGCGCTGAGAGTCCAAGGGAGTCCAAGGGAGTCCAGGGGAGTCCAGGGGAGTCCAGGGGAGTCCAGGGGAGCGCACGGCACTTTCCCTCCATTAACAACAAACCGCTCCTCAGCTCGCTCCACACTCTGGACGAAATAAAAGCATACGAGGGGATTGATCGATACTCACTGATTGCTACAAGACGTTTAGTTTGGGTATCCTTATCTGAGATCGAAATAAAAGTAACACTTCGGACTCTGGCAGATCAGGCAGAATAAACTGAACTAAAGAAAAGAGGCATTTGAGGGTGAGAACCACTCAGTTCTGTCAAATCAATTTAGGCTGCATTTCTCATTAAAAACGCTGGAGTGCTTTGATTTTTTTTCTTTCCAAATCCAGGTCTTTGCAAACGCTCGTGTTGTCCTTTCTCTTTCATGAAAACAAGTCTCTCAGAGTCCAAGCTGGAGTGAATGGGTTTACTTCAGCCTCTGAATGTCTCTAAAACCAGGTCGGTTAAAAACACTGGACGGTTTTCAGTCTTATAACATTAATTCAAGTCACAATGTGATTAAGGCTGATTTATACTTATACTTCAAAGCTACGGCGTACGCTGCAGTGTAGACGCACATCTCTCCAAATGTAACGTCACATCAACATGATCACAACAAATGTGATTGGTCAACTCGTCCTTCCTTGTTCTTTGAATTTCCAGATGCCATTTCTCTCCTTTTCGAGCCACGATGAACCATTTTTACTACGACTGGCCATCGAAGCACCAAGGGGGTACTTATGATTACCCACATGATTTTTTTTCTTTTGTCATGTTTTTTTGAATAAATAATGACCCAATGAAAAAGGTTGTAGGTCATCTGAGGCTGTGTTTAGCTAACGCTACGACCTACTCAGATGATTTGTACTGATTGCATAAAAAACACAAAATTGCACATGAACGTCTTGCTCAGACCTGGAATAAGAAAAATCTAAGATACTGAGCAGAGTTAAATTAAAAGTATGTTCCTTTCCTCATCAGCTTTATCTTTAAAAAGTTACTTTTTAACAAGTGGATGTTGGAAGCATGAGAGTGGTGTTCACCATCCGTCCACCCTTCCCTCTTTAAACGCTTTAAAAAGAAACAGCTAAAAGAAGAAATGCTGCTCATCCACTCCTGGCCCTCATCTACAGAGCGTACCTCCTCCAAACAGCCCTCCTACGTGCTCCAACTATCCTGCAGCCATGGATGCCAATCCACACTCACCCAGCACTTTGCTGGGAGCAGCAAACCAACGCTGGGTCGGCCGTTTCTCTGCTCTCAGCTCTTGGAGGAGATGTTGAAAACATTCCACTGAGGCTCCGCTTCTTGTTGACACGATGCATCACATCATTTCTGCACATTTGAGAGGGGCACAAATGCCAGTCTAACATTCGGCCACAACCTGAAGTTGGATTCAGATCTGTGAAATTGGACTTCTTGCAAGAGAAAGAAAAAAGAGGTTAAATGCCTGGAAGTCCCAGCAGTCACTCAAAGATGAGATTCCTGGAACAGATACAAGACATCTTCAAGAACCACACAGAAGTTCAGCATCCTTCCTGTTGAGCTGGGAGGACTTTTCTACCAACATTTTACTTTTCTAAGAAATAGTTTCTCAGCGCTTCGGCGGGTTTTACCTGCTTTTATACTTTAAAGATGGCTGAGATACACCAGCCTGGATGGATGGATGGATGGATGGATGGATGGATGGATGGATGGACAGACGGATGGATGGATGGATGGATGGATGGATGGATGGATGGATGGATGGATGGATAGATGGACGGATGGACGGATGGATGGACAGATGGATGGATGGATGGATGGATGGATGGATGGATGGATGGATGGATGGACAGATGGACGGATGGATGGATGGATGGATGGACAGATGGATGGATGGATGGATGGACGGATGGATGGATGGATGGATGGATGGATGGACAGATGGATGCATGGATGGATGGATGGGTGGATGGATGGATGGACAGATGGATGGATGGATGATGGATGGATGGACGGACGGACGGATTGATGGATGCACAGATGGATGAGAGAATGGATGGATGATAGAAGCACAAATGGATAGCCGGATGGATGGATAGATGTGGTAGCAAACACCAGCATGTCTCCAGTTCTTCAGGGTACGGTGTTGGGCCCCTTCTCTTCAGCATTCAGATGAAGTCACAACTTCCACCCTTTTGTAGGTCAAGTGACTCATTCATAAATTGCCCAGACGGATCTCAGTTTCTGCACTAAACCAAGCGTTGTGAGACTGGAGTCTCCTCTAAAGTCACTAAAAAGGCCACATTCATGGGTTCTTCATGGCTGCAAGAACAGATCAGATCCATCAGTGAAACAAGGTTTCTGCAGATTCACTAAAACTGGAGTCCATGAGGATCAAAGGCCAAAGAGCTCAGCAGAAAAACGTGGTTGGTGCAATAAACCACAAAGACTTTGTTCTTACAGAGTATTCTAAAACGTGTTCTGGCCATTTTGTCAAAGGTGGGTCTGATAGCTTCTGTGCCATCTGTGTTGCAGACGGTTATTCGGTTTTGGAAGATGCTGGTTGAGTGTCTGAGCACAACCGTTATTCTCAAACTCTGCTGAAAAACAGTTGTTGGATTCCACTTACTTTGCCGCTCTGAAAACATCTTGTTGGTTGCTCTGATTGATGCAGCGCTAACCAGCTCTGTGCTGAGGCAGCTTGAGAATCGACAGTCGGTCGCTCCTCCAGGACGAGGAGGTGCTACGGCTCGTTTTCAGACCCTACATCTGTCCAGATGTGGCTCTGACCTGTAACAGCCTGAGCTGCAGTCTCCAGACCTCCCACTCCTGACTCAGCTCCTCCAGCTCCGATTCCCAAACCCACCGAGAGACCTGATGTAAAGATATTTCATTTCAAGATACCTAAAACAGCTAAATCATCACAACTGGCTTTGCATCTCGCTGTTATGAAAAGTATATTAAGACCTGAAAAACAAAAAACAAACGCACCCTTGATTTTACTTTTGATTCATCCGTCTAATTTGTTGCCATCAGATACGGTGAGGCGTCGTCTAAATGTTAAATGTTTTATGTTTGCTGCATGCCCTTGATCAAATACATAATGCATATGAATGAATCCTACGTTCTGCTTTTTTTTGTCTATTTAAAGTGAAGCTCATGAGGCTGAATTACCTGACTAAACACAGTTTGCATTCTTCCAGCATTATCAAAGTGTTATACGCTCATTTGGGAGCAACGGATCCCAAAAGGTCTCCGTGTGCGAGCGCTATTATTCGTGTAACTTTGATTTGCCATTACAGCAGAAATTACCTACAAATCTCACTACAGAGGGATCCCTTTAGCTGATGCCTTTTAATTCTTTTACAAAGGTTGAAGGCAAATTGAATAAAGCATGACTAAACCCTGCAGCTTCCTGTGGGATTTTACCTCCAACGCTGCTGCTCAGCACAAGCGGGGCGAGGTAGAATAAAGACAGCGAAATGCACTTTGATTGTGCTCTTTAAAGCTCATGAAAAAGGTACCCTGCAAAAGATTTCAAGAAGGTTGAGACATATAGGTTCCCTCGTCGACCTAAAAAAAACAAACTTGAAGGTAACTTTTCCATCGCAGAAGGGAAAGTAGAAAGAAACCTGAGGTTTTGTTGTCTGAAAAGCAATCTGATGAACAGAATATGGTCATTACTATTTATGAACTGTAATGGGCTTCAGAAGTATCTAGATTAGATGACGTAATTATAAATTAAACCATAGTTTTCAACAGTTGCATGGAGATGCTTCTCAGTCAGTGATTTACGGGACTTTTCTGTCTTCAGTAAATGAAGAAAGGTTCCTCTCCACTGTTGTCTCCAAACGCGCTGTGGTCCAGAGAAGATGGTAGTGTTTCTGGATTTTTGCATGATAGAGGTGTGTTGGTTTTGCCTTTTTGTCTTCCGTTACTGTTGACTTTATTTCATCTTCATTGAGATGATCTGAAACCAAAAATAACAGATAATCACTTCATTATCTGCTATACAGCCAAAAGTTTCCTCTGAACTTCAGTTCATCCATTCTTCATCCACAGGGTCCAGTATGACGTGGGTCCACCACCAGCTGCAACAGCTTCAGATCTTCTGGGAAGGTTGTCCACAAGCTTTAGGAGTGTGTTCATGGGAATCTTTGACCGTTCTTCCAGAAGAGCATTTGTGAGGTCACACTGATGTTGGACCAGACCCAGCTACTGAAGAACAACCCCACACCATAACCCCCCCCCACCACCGAGCTTTACACTTGGCCCAATACAGTCAGGCAACTACCGTTGTCCTGGCAACCACCAAACCCAGACTGGTCCATCCGATTACCAGATGCAGAAGCGTGAGAAGGTGTCTCCACTGCTCCAGAGTCCAGTGGTGGCTGCTTTACACCTCTGCATCTGACGCTTCGCATTGTACTTGGTGATGTATGACTTGATGTATGGTCTATATATAAAGACTCCAGACATCCACATCACTTTCACTTTGTAGACTTGGAGTCAAATTTCAAACTACGCGGCTTCAAAGAAGAGAGCAACTCTCTGTGAAATCTCTTCATCTGTATGTAAAGTTTTTCAGTCCTGCTTGAATGTAAAATCCATAAATCACCTCATTGGTTTTGTGCTTCATTACTGGAACACAGAAAGTGTGCCAGCTCAGCGGGGCTTCAGCAGCGGGGAAAAGCAGCAAGCAAACTCTTTGGATGTCTGCAGACTCCAAACCATCCAGATGCAGCGCCTAGTCGCTCCATATGCTAACTAGATGGAGCGCTGCAGTATGTGCACCCCCATCAGCAACACATGTGGCATTAAAGATGTGCATAATGAATAGAAGATTTAAAATAAAAGACAGGGTGACACAGATACAGAGAAAAAAGCCAAAAATGTGACTGGGATCGTTGCATAAGTGGGATCCTCCAGTCCCCCGACGCAAAGAGGCCAGAACAGGCCCCGCCCCTTAAGAACGCATCACAACTTCAAGCTTTAAGATTCAGTCTGCGGCCTGCCTTCCTCTTGTTCTCCCAGCTGCCACTCATCATTACGAGCAGAGATTAAAGCAGATTAACCAGAAGTGACATGTGGCTCAGTCTCACAAAAAAAGGGAAAAAAAAGAAAAAGAACAAAATAAGGTAACTTCAGAGCCACACGAAACAACAAAGTGCTCTGCACGTCAGACGTCAGAGAGGAGCGATCAAAGAAAACAAAATGTGTGCTGCAGCAGCGAGCTACAAAACCAGCAGCTCCATAAATGAATGATGTGGATGCACTAAAACTATACATATTCCCTTTTTTATAGGTATTTATAGGAGGCATGTGTACGTCCTGCATTCTGAATCAAAGTACCCTTTTATGTACGTTCCAGCCTGATGAGGTGAGCAGAAACGCTTCAGAACATAACAGGGATGTTGAGTCCGCCTCTTCGTGTTTTAGTCTGCACCTCAGCGTGGTCGCGGTTTTCTCGCCGAGCAAGAACAGTCACACCAAACCTTGTTGCCCAGTTTTAACAAGCCACATGGACATTTTCTGACTAATGTCTCCGTCAAGTCTTCACGGAAAGTGGACTGCATGAAGAAGGACCGGCGGATACGAGGACTGGTTGGATTCCACAGAAACCCTCATCTTAAAACTCACTTTTCTGTTAAAATCACAATTTTGTTTTATTGTAAAATCACAAATATGTTGAGATGAAAAACAAAAAAGCAAATTTTTTAAAAGATTTAATCATGTAATATTTTCAAGGTTTTAATCATAGAACCAAAAATGTCGCATAATTACATTTTTTAAACATTTTGATGTAAAATTACAACAGTCTTAAAATTTGCAATTTTTGTATTTCAGTTTCAGCTTTTTGTCCTAAAACCACACAGTTTAGTTATTTAAAAATAAAAAATAAAAACCCCAGGTCACCCCAGGTCATCCCATGGCACCCCAGGTCACCCCAGGTCATCCCAGGTCACCCCAGGTCACCCCAGGTCATCCCAGGTCACCCCAGGTCATCCCAGTTCACCCCAGTTCATCCCAGGTCACCCCAGGTCATCCCAGTTCACCCCAGTTCATTCCAGGTCATCCCAGGTCACCCCAGGTCATCCCGCAGCAGAACAGGTCCTATCATCTTTCTGGTTCTGCTCTCTTAGCTCGTAATTCACATCTCAGATGTTGAGTTTACCAAAAATGCGAAGCACAAGCGAACATTTGGGGGTCTGAGCTTATGGGGACTACAAACCTCCTCTGGCGGTTGCCAGTTTGACTTTGGGCCCGCCAACCTTTGCTGCATGTCTTCCCCAGTCTCTCGCTGTCCTTCATCCCCTCTGTCCTGTCTCCCTCCCCATGTCTTCCTTCACCCAGCTGGCTATCAGCAGGAGGGTCCCTCTAGAACTGATCCTGGTTTCTTCCTAAGAGGGACTTTTTTTCTTGCTACTGTCAGGCTTTGCCATGTGCATGGGGGTCATGATCTGGGTTTCTCAGAGGCACCTAGAGATGACATTGTTATGCAGAGATGCTAGCCAAAATAAACAGAATTAAACATCCTCCATTTGCAGTTGCAGACCCGGTGGGATCCACTGACCGAGCAAACGAGCACTCTGAACCACTCGGTTTGAGACCGTGCGCCACTTTTGTCGTTTGCCAACCACAAGATCAAAGAAGATGAAGGACACGAGAACGATGACATCAGTGCTGAAGGTCTTGCAGCAGTCGCTGTATTTCTGTTTGCATATGCTGCAGTGACAAAAGGTGACTCAAACTGGAGGGGGGTGTTCAGACGTCTGGATGACATCATCTCCTGCCTGCGACAACAACATATCCAGTCGGTCCTGAGTCAATACCAAACTCCCACACAGAGGTTTTATTTTTGTTTCAGCCCTATAGGAGATGGAGATGTTGGCGCTAGCGTAAGTGGTGGTTAACGTCAGACTGGCGAGCCGGATGTAGCCCCTTGACCACAATAATCAGGAGCGTACTTGTTAGCGGTAAATGACACAGACAAGTAAACGGGGGTGAGTGAAAGAATCACTGTCTGTACCAAAGCCAGAACAAAAGTGAATCTCACGTTCCAGGTGCACCTCACACGGCGTCATGGATTCAGTTCTGCAGCTTCAGCTGGCATGTTCCCCCTCAGCCCTGGTTTTGTCTTTATAGCTCTCTTCTGAAACCCATTTTTGTTTTCTGCGCATTTCTACAGTCAATCCTGCAGTGACTCGCGACTGTATACGTATATATGTACTTACATACATGTATGTAGGTGTGTGTATGTGTGCCTGGGCTGGCTCTCAGGTGGTACTGGTGGTGGTGTGCTGTCCTGTACTGGTCAATTGGGACGAAGGACTTCCTGGTTCTGTTCTTGCTCTGTCACTGGAGGGGGCTGGGTGGGGGCAGGTGGGGGGACTGGACTTGTGTGGTTGTGTGTGTAAATACGTACATGGATACATACATATATGCACACGAATATGTGTGTATGATATATATGACGTGTATATAAATATCTATGAATAAGAATTCTGTAACGTCTATGTTTGTATAAGGGTGCATGTAGGTGCACACTGTAAATAATATATGTGCAGAGGTGAATGCAGGTGCTCAGGGTTAATAGCATTTAATGTAATGTAATTGCCATCTGCATAGAACTGCAGATGGCAATAATAACTCAGGTATCTGCTAATTTATACTCAGGTATACCATAATATATATTTATACTGGGTAAAATTCTTAATATTAATATGTGTGTCAACATTTTTGATATATTAAAGCACAGAAATAATCACGAGGGTCCTTCAGAAAGCGTATTATTGATTTCCAGGGGTAGGAGTTCAGTTTTTTACTTCTTCTTACTCCTTTGAGAACATGTTCAGACTGCTGCTGAAATCATTTGTCTCTTTTGCATTTCTTGTTTAGGTTTGATATTTTATACTGCCACCACGTTTGAAATGAGTTGAATTGAACAAACCTACGAAAACAGGTGAAGAACTCGTTCAGCTTTGCGTTTTCTCCCAAACAAAGCTCTGTCTTTGGGTGAATATTAATAAGCAGGTGATAAGATCAGCGTTGGAAAAGAACATAATTAGAACGGAGCCAATTATCCTTTTATGTGATGGAACCACAACGTGCAGTAATAAGACAGTTTCTGCAGTTAACTTTCATTATCCCTGCGTGCGCCACTCACAATCACTAGCTGCCATTTTCATTAACTTTTTTACTTCGTCGTCCTCTCGTGGGTCTTCATAGGCGACATCAAAGTGTTTTCTTAACTGATGCGCTGATGAATGTTGATAGAAAACAGGTTTGAAAGGAGAAATGGGTTGAGAAGAGCTGGGGACTCTGGCTTTGAGGGAATTTCTTTCTTTCTCTCTTTTTTAGAATTTTCAAAAGAAAAGAAAAGAAACTGTGATGAACCAGGAGGCCAGCTGTCAGCGGGATGCTGAAACAGATCCCGTCTGGATTAATACTGCGGCCGTCTGACATTCTTGTTAAGATACGCGTCTCATTGCAGAGGAAATTACACGTCAAGAGTTGTAAATGCATCGCAGCGCTCCCACTGGAGCAGGGGGTGTCAAAGTCATCCTGGGCCGCACCGTCGCCATGGTTACCGGTGAAGGATCGGTTATTCCTTATGTTCACTACCAGCTATGTTGACAAATTCCCGATTTAAGAAAACGAGGGGAAAAGCGTAAATTTTGTCATAAAATCTGAAACTTTTAGACAATTCTGGACTTTTATTTAATTTAGACTTTAATACTAAAATCACAATTTTTTT
This sequence comes from Arrhamphus sclerolepis, assembly GCA_037176975.1. Classification (NCBI taxonomy): domain Eukaryota; kingdom Metazoa; phylum Chordata; class Actinopteri; order Beloniformes; family Hemiramphidae; genus Arrhamphus; species Arrhamphus sclerolepis. The sequence continues at coordinate 13,557,341 of JBAMYA010000014.1, read as the reverse complement.
TCTTGTATGATCATAAATAAAAAAAAACAAGTTTTTGTAAAAACAAACAAATTTTGTTGTAAAATTGCATTTTTTTGTCAAAAAATTGCAAATTAAAATTGAAACTTTTGCACTAAAATCACAATTTTAAATCTTTGAACTTCAAAATTAATTATTTTTTGTTACAAAAGTAATTTTCTTGTAAAATTGAAAATTATGCAACATCACTTCTTTATTCATAAAAAGATAATTTTGTCAGAAAAACTTAAATTTCACAAAAATCGTGGATTTTTTCATTTATACTGAAATCACAAACTTTTGTATAACTGCCAATTTAAAACAAAATTACTTTTTCTTTAAAAAAGTAAATTTTGTTGTGAAAATATCAAATCTTTACATAAAATATTGATTTTTTTATCAAAGAAATCTCAAATTTCACAAAAATCGTGACCTTAATTGTAAAATCAAGACATTTGTTCTAAAATCACAAATTTCTTTTCTTGTAAAATCACACATTTAAAAAAGTTTCATTTTTTGTAAAATTGTAAATCACTTTTTATTGAACAATCACAAATGTCACAAGATTGTGACTTTTTACTGAAAATGACAGTTTGTTTTCTGAGAAAAATACTGCACAAGAATAAAATTTTGTTTTTTTCCTGAAATCACATATTTTTGTTGTTTTGTTTTTTTTTAAGTTTTGACAAAAATGAAAAGCTTTTGTTGTAAAATATTTTCCAGATGTTTCCTAAATCCTCACTTTCGGACATCAATCAGCAGCTCTCCACCTCAGTTATTCCACCTTAAAGCAGCTGCTCTCCACCTCAGTTATTCCACCTTAAACCGGCACCTGTGGACCTATTTAAAGGCTCAGTTCCCAGAAATCACATGATCAATCGCATCAGAACATGGACTTTTGTCCACAACACGACTGGATTCTGTCTTTTCTAGCTCTCTTCTGAACATAAAATCTATGAGGGCTAAATTCAGACACCAGAGTCAAAAAAATGCTTGAATTTAATGTTTGCATTCAGCCCAACATGTATGGGCCCAACATTTGGATGTTAAGAAGTTCCTCCTGAGGACTGGTTCAGGCAGAGACGTTGAGCAGCATTGTGAGCTCGTTGCACCGTCTGCTGGCTTCATCTGATTGACTCCGTCTCATTCATAGTTCTGTTTCAGGATCAAGAAGTCCCCGACCCCGATGATCTGGGATCATCCGTGCATCCCAAAGAGGATTTATTGTGAGATTGGACAAGATCAGATTTGTGGAGTGATGCTTTTGCAGAATCCTAATATCTGCTGTCTCTTCGTCGATCTCCGTTGACACTCGAGTCTCCAGCATGTTGGGGGGTAATCCTCAGTCCAGGACCTGGAATCTGCGTATTTGTTTGTGTGCGTAACGTCACGATCCCACTTTCGCTCCCAGTGAATTTGTGCAGCTCGTGTCAGTCTATTCCCCAAAAAGTGGAATGAAATCGATGACTGGCGTCTCCCATCCCGTCCTCCAGGGTCTGGTGTCATCCACGCAGAGCTCTCTCACCAGCGTTTGATATTCACCTCGCTGCTTCTGTTTCTGCAGGAACCAGGAACTTCTGGAGGTCTGCTGGGACCTGAATGCAATGGCGGGTCCCGACCGAGCGGCAGCCGTCCCTCTTCCGGGATGAAGCCCAACGAGGAAGTCCGTTTTGTTGCAGTCCCTCCTCTGACCACTAGGTTCAAATCTTTATTTCAAACACACTTTTGATGAAAGAAAAGTGCTTGCTGTTAAAGTAAAAAGAAACATAAAATGGATCCAGAAAAATATCTGGTTTTCACCTGAAGTCAAAGGGAGGAGAAAGTGGTTTGGCTAAAAGACTTTCAGTCTGGAATTACAGCTTTGATCAGGAATATTAATGCACTTTGAAGACTCCTTGGATCAACAAAATTGTACTGTTCACACATGAAACCGGGCTCTTAACGCAGCACGCACGCCTTCTTAACATTCAGAGCTCTCATGCTTCAAAGTGAAATATGGATGCATTAGTGAGGCTCTGCAGTTTTCTTCTGTCTCACTGTGAACCATGGAGTCCCTTCACGGTCAGGACCCGGAGAGGGAAAAGGAAGTCAACGTCACAATTAATTTTAAACTGAATCTGCAGCACTTTCTTAACACTTCCACTGTGACACCCCCATCGTCCCCCCTCCCTTTCCATCAAAAAGTAAAATGTTTCCCTTTAAGTTGGACCCCGTTTCAGTCCATCAGCTGCACCAGAGCGTGAACAAAATCATTAAAGCTGACTGTTAGGGTCATTGTAGTGTGCAAAGCAATCTGCTGCAGGACGGCAGGAAGCAGAAACAAACACGGGGACTTGATGTCTCTCCACATGTATCTGGATCACAGCAGAATAAATCTGTTAAGGAGCCCTGGGGCTGTAACTTTACTGCAGGAGGAAGGTGGAGCATGTGCCGACCATGTCGCCCTTTAGAGCAGGAGACACATCACCCCAGCAGCTCTGCAGCAGCTCTCCCAGACACGTCTACGAGACAAAAGTGGCTCTGTGGAGGAAGAACCGCTTACAGAAGGGTTGCGTTGGACTACAAGAGAGGCACTTTCACGTGATGATTAGGTATCGAGGTCCAGCTCCATTAGAAGTTTATGAATCTAAAATAACTTCCAATCATAAAAAATATATTCATGATCCTTGTCTAAAAGGGGACGTTTTATGAAAAAAACATAGTCTTCCTGTGACTGAAAGCCCGTATTTGGGTGTGTGGAGTGTTCAGCATTCCCACTCGAGGCCACTTACCTCTGGAGGTGTCAGTCAAGGAGCAGTTCAGATTTATGGGACTCAGATCCCAGCAGAACCTGCAGCTTCCACGTGTTGGTTTCCGCCCAGGTTCGCATTTGCTGCACCTCTGATGGGAGTCGGTAAAACTGACCTGCTGACAGGATGCTGCAGCGCTGTTGGCGCCCTGGACTCATCTAACCGTCCTTTTATTAGAAATCTTGGGGGTCGTTGTGATTTCAACTTGAATTTGATTGACAGGTCAGTGCAGTAGTCCAGTCTAGTTTTAATCATCTGAGGCGTATTAGCAAGGTCAAGCCTCATCTTCCTGGGTCATTCGTGCTTTCATCTTTTCTTGACTGGACTCCTGCAACTCCCATTGTGGTGGGATTGACCAGTCTCTCCTCCAACGTCTCCAGCAGGTCCATTCAGTCGCCCCCTTTTAACGGGGTCAAGACGGCGTGAGCACATCACCTCAGCACTGCGTTGTCTTCGCTGGCGTCCTGTTTCTGTTAGAACTGTTTTTAAATATTTAAATGGTCTGGCTGCTCCTTATCTTTCTGAGCTCCTACACAGTCATCGTCCTCGTAGAGCTCTGAGAGCCGAGGATCAAAAGCTCCTGGTGGTTCCTTGGACACGACTTGTAACCAAGGGAGACAGAGTCTTTGCAGCTGCAGCTCCTAAACTCTGGAACAGCCTCCCTCTTTCTGTGAGGTCTGCCAGAAGTCTGAATGAATTTAAATCTCACTGCCTTTTAACTGCAGAGAGCACGATCAGCAGGCCAGCCCCGACTGAACCCTTTTATTGTTTATTTTATTGTTGTTTTCTACTGCTTTTATCATTATATGATCTTATTTTTTTATCATTATTATTATTATCATTATCATTATTATTATTATTGTTATTCACCTGTGCATCACTTTGGTTACCTAATGGTATGTGAAAGCGTTTATAAATAAAGTTTTGATTGATCAATAGTTCGGCTTAATGTAGCATCACTTAAAAGCGCTCAAATGCGTCGACTGGCGCCGGCTCGTTAGCCACGCAGATGCAGTCGTACCAGGTTCATCCACTATCTCTGACACTTGTGTCCAAACTTTATTTCTGAGACTCGCATCTCTGTGTGACCTTTGATCAGAAAAATAGGACTGACCACCGCGACTATTCATTTTCCCCCCATTTTCCTGCCATATGAGGGCTGCTGTAGACCCGCCCCCTAGGATTTCATTGGCCAGGCTCTAGCCGCCTAGCTGCAACTTGATTGGCTGATGCACACGTCCATGTTGATGTCAGCAACATCCCAGATGCAACGCACACAACCCAAAACTAATTTTGGCAACCCGGTGGTGTCACCTCGTTCAAAGTCTGTAGACAGATGCAGGCGACGCAGGTGACGCAGACGACACAGGAGACGCAGACGACGCAGACGACGTGTACGGCCTGGAATGTACTTGCCGATTACGCTGCACATGTCAACGCATCGTCGCTTGGCACATCGGTCATGTACGCGACACGTACGTGAGCTGCAATACCCACTCCAACACTAGAGGCGCTAGTGTTGGTAAGAGCAGCAGTTGACCACAGGAGAACTGTCGCAAACCTCTTCTGCAGTTACAGCCTTTATTTTATGATTTACATTTTATTGACTTGAAAAGTGTAAAGTCCATGCATAGACCAGCTTTTTTTTCTTTTTTTTCTTTTAAACTCAGAGGTATCGGCAACAACAGGCAATAAGCCCACAGAGCCAGTTTTCTCATCATTGTATGAAGCTTTTTTTTTTTTTTGAAAATAAAGAAAGCGAAGGGGATATGAACGGGGGTGGGGGGGAAGGATAAGCATCTGCTGCAAATCTGAAAGACAAGAAAACACACAACAGGCACACAAACAAGACATTGGGAGGAAGACGGTGGGAATCTGAAAGAGAGAGAAAAAACGAAACAGAAACAGGCAGAGACAAAACCAGCAAGCATCCCAGCCCAGGTCTCTAAAACTGAATCAGGACCACTGCAGCTATCTGTCCCCATCAAAACTGTGAAGTGAGCACATAGGTGAATGAGCAGGTGCGTATGTCTGTGTCTATGTGTGTGTGCAATGCCTATACAAGGCTTTGCCTGAACTGCACACCAAGTAGGTGGGGTGGGGTGGGGGGGCACAACCAGGCCAATCCTGGACCCAGGCAACCAGCAGAAACCAGAAGAGGGAAAGAAGGAAGTCCCTCGTCAGCAAGCCCTACCCCCACCCAGCAGGCAACAGAGGGAAGCCCTGGGTGGAGCCCCCATGACCATGGAAAAAGGCAGCCAGGGATCCTACAGTGACGGACCGATTCCCCGCCAGGCACCAGCCACCCAGTACAGGCCGATCGCAGGACCAAGAGGTCCACACCCCCTGCCCAGCAAAAGGCCCACCCACCTGGAGAGATGGGGCTACCCCTGACACCTGACGCTGGCGGGTCGGCACCTACCCCGATGCCCAAGGTGGACACCTCAGAGCTACCAGCGCGCCAGGGGTAAGTGGAGATGGGCGCGGAGCACACGAACCCCCTACAGAGAGCTGCCCAGGCAAGCCCAGCAGCAAAAAGCCCCAAACCCAGGCTGGACAATAAACACCCATTCACACAGAAACACCAACATACACCCACTGACAAAGACAAGGACAACCGTTTTCTCACCACTCCCAACTCCCACGAGAGGCCCAGTACAGCCCAGCAACCCCCTCCCCTCAAGGAAACACAGCGAGCCCAGACCCAGGCCCAGCAACCAGTACCTGTTCCCCCGCTCAAGGCCGAATGCAAGAAACATGGGTGTAAGAAGACCTCACCCTCCTCACTCCTGCCCCCTGGTGATGAGTGTGTGCGGGTGTAACTAATGCAGTTAAAACGAAGTGGGGAGGGGGGGGTCAGGCCACCATGTGGCTATGCTAGTAGCCACATTTGACGGTGCCTCCCCTCCGAAGACCCTACGTGCAAATGTGTTTGTGAAGTGTATATCTTGAATGTAAAGATGTCTAAGATGTAGTTAA
>JBAMYA010000014.1:13541055-13551476 GCA_037176975.1 Arrhamphus sclerolepis | reverse complement strand
GTATGATTTTGTGAGTTTTTATATGTTATTGTTGATTTTATTATGCAAAGCACTTTGCACTACAATAGTATGAAAAGCGCTATATAAAGATTGATTTGAGTAGATTTGATTTAAAGGAAAGCGAGCTTTAGAGAACTGACAGAAACACAGTGTCACAGTTGATGACATGCGAGAGACAATACTTCTAATGCTCTAGTCCAGGCCTTATTCATTTTGACTCCAGTAAGATTATATTTTTAAAAGCTGTGAGCCAGAAGGAGTTCACGTGTATCTCAGGGTCAAAGTTTTAGCACTGTCTTTTTGTCAGCTGTCATTCCAGTATATAAGGCTTGTCTCTGAGTGATGCTAAGATCTAAAGAGTTGTCGTCATTTAGTTAGCATAAAGAAGGCTTTTGGGAGCAATCTCTGATATAGACTGGCAAACAGATTCCCAGAACTTGGAAACTGGAGGGCATTCCCAAAACATATGGTAATAGAGCCAGTCCTTTGTGTAGACGGTGAGGTGCAGCATAAGCTCTGTGCAGTAACGGCCTCGACATGCAACCGCTAGCTGTGTGTGGTGTTGCGTTGAACTAGTCGTCAAACATACAAAAGAATTCTGTTGGTGTTTCTCATCAGTTCCCCACATCGGTAAAACGAGACAAACTCCTGATTTTATGGTCTGACATAACATCTCCAGTAACGCTAAAAAAGCAAAAGTCTCACTTCATGTATGTATATTTTTTACTCTGAGTCTGCATTCTGCCCCCAAGTGGAGACCTCTGGTATTACATCGTACCTAAGCAGGAAACGTTCACAACAAAGTGGGTTGTTTACGCTAACGGACACGAGCGCATGGTCCACCTGCAGGTAAATACCAGACCTGCGTGTGAATCCAGCGTAAGACGGTGCAGAAGAAAACACAAACTGACTCTAAAATGAAAGTAAAAGCTAATAATTGGTGGATTTTGGGGCTGCTGGATAGACTTGAAAGTCCCCAGACGAAGCTTTCCTAAAAACAATTAGAACCAAAAATGAATTTGATAGAGGGAAAAATGATCGAGAGCACAGACCTGCAGTATCAGAAGAGGAGAGGGGTTCCTGACAGGAGCTTAAGTCAGGTTTCTCAGCTGGTTTAGAGCCTCTTCGTCATTCATACCATCCAACATGTTTTTCAGGTGACTGGGTTGAAGCTGCAGTTATTGCTGTTATCACTGATCAAGAGATAAGCTAAAATGCAGAAAGACTGTTTAAAAACTCAGCAGAGGGGATCCCAAAGCTTGCAGCACCACTGTTAACGTTGATAACTTGGAGTAATGGCTTTCTGCATGAATTTATCAGTCTCTCATATCACTTTGGAGGAATTCTGTCCTACTTTTCTTGACAGAGTTGCTTCATTTCAATGAGGTTTCCAAACATTCGCTGTGCAGAGCTCCTTCAAGGTCCCACCAGTCAGGAGGTCCTGGTGCTGGACTCTCCTGTAAACGGTGTAATTCTTGAACATTTGAGTCTTGTACGGAGCTCTTGGGTGCTTTGGGGGTAAATTTACTGAGACATCCTGATCTTGGGAGATTGTTTTCTGTCTACAAGGATTTCCACTTGACCGTATAACAGGACCAAATTATCATCCCTCCACCACCGTGCTTTACAGTTGTTAGAACGTGTTGTCTCGTCCTGTTTCTCTTTTTTTAATGATTAGGAAGTCTGCGTTTGTTTCCTTGTTTCTTTTATGTAACAATGCTTCTCGACAATGAATTTCTTACTGTTGGAAAGCCTGTTTTTGTTTTTGTTTTTTGTTGTTTTTTTTGTCAGGAACATGCATTTATGAGATGAGTATGTAAGCTGCACCCTGTGAAGAATTGCCAAATCTTCTCCTCACAGTTGTTGATGATCATCAGCTACGCATGCGTTGCCGTCCAATTACTTTGAATCGATCTGCCAAAATGAATTGCGACTTCTTTGCATCGCAACAAGGTCATTGCTCTCATCAAAAGTTGAGAATTTTTTTTCCACTTTTGACGTATCAACTGACACGTCAGTCACTCAATGTGCAGGTAGGCAGCAAGTGCTAGCCAATGAAACAGTAGGTGGGGGCGGGTCTATGATTTGACCTCGCATGACAGAAATATGGAAGAAGAATTAGTAGTCGAAGCTTTTAATCTTCCTGTTAGGTGTCATCAAACTGTGTGGTCACACAGAGACACAGGTCTCAAATAAAGTTTGGAAGCAAGTGTCAGAGATGGTGCATGAATCTGGTATGACTGCGTTTGTGTGTCTGACAGCAGTGATGTGTCGCCAACCAATGAGCCAGCTCGAGCTGATGTAGCCAATCAGAAGTGCCGGCTCTCCTCTGTTTTCCTTTCATTCAGCTCGCTGGCAGTTCAGTCGTACTTCGTCTTTCATACGCTGTTTATCTATTTCACCTGTGAGTAATGACACTCCATAATACGTTGTGTCAGTTTTTCGCTTATCTGAGGTTGTGTTTTCCTCACGTTAAGGACCAGAGGTGTTTTCATTATGTCATGATATGTAAATCCTCTGAACCGAAACAGACTATACGTTGTCCTGGCCTCACACAGCAGCACTGAGCCTGAACGCATCCTGCGTGGACAGTGATTGACTGCCGCTGCTGCAGGCCATGCTAATACCTCGCCCTCGCCATGCAGATTGTACAGCAGAGGTGTGAGAAGGTGAACGTGGTAAAGGTTACTGAAGGCCGGCGTGGCTGCGCGCTGACATTAGCGCGTAGCTCCGAGCAGCGCGCCTCCCTACGGCTTCCTCATATGCTAATCTGACCGCAGGTTTTTTGGGGGGAGGGAGGATACAAAATTACATTTAACCAGCATGCTTCCACCTCCGTTTTAGGTCACTGCTCATAAAGCAAAGTAGGCCACCTGATTTTGTCAGAGAATTTCTGTGTTTTTTTTGTGTTCTTTTTTTTTTTACAGGAGGATGGAAAGAAATTGAGCAAAAGATCCTCAAATGTTTACTTGTGTCTTGATGCACACAGACTCCATAACCTCAATATTACCACCTTCGAAAGAAGGCGGGTAGGGGGAGGAGGGGGGTCCACTGAGAGAAAGAGATGAAAAAAATGTCCAGCTGATATTACACCTGAACAATAATGTAGAAAACGAGGTGATGGAGACGATGTAGAAGGAGGAGGAAGGAGGGGTTTTAATGTGCTGTACTTTTTTTCATGAATGGAATCAGTCAGGAGGACAAATGTGTGGCGTTTGAGGCGATGACTTGTATTCAGGGAAATTATGAGCATGTGTGGCTCCCAAAAGAAGGTACGTGCGCTGGATGAGGTCCTTGAACTAACCACCGTTTTACTGGGTCACGGATCTCAGGGCGTTGCTGGTTTCTGCTGGAGCCAGAGCTCCTCCTGGTGGACAGTCCTGGCGCTGCAGCACTCAGGGACGTGCAGGGCCGACACACACGACTGATCTCTTTAAAACCCGGTCACACCTTTTTTTTCTCATCTGTTCTCTGAAATAATTAATTGAAATGTGACATTAAGGGGTTGAAATGAAAGATCAGACCACTGATCAGACACCAGATTCTTGGAGCTGTAGCAGTCGTTTTGTTGTTTCACTTAAAAGAAAAGGAAAAATAAGGACACAAATCTTTTTTTAAAGGTGAAATTAACATCACAGGAAACTGATGTGTAAAGTGGCATCTCAGTTTTAGCAGATTTAACGACATTTCTACTAAATTATTGTGTGACAGCAGCATTTATAATGCACATAAAACAGATTTTATTCCTTTAATCCCAAAAGGCTTTAATAAAAGGCAAATTGATTTCTTTTCTTGCTTCTTTCATCAGTTTAATTGAATGTCGAGATGTCTTCAAGAAACATGAAACAAGTCCATTTGTCTTTTTATTCAAGCTCTGCACCAACTGTAATACTCATTTCTACTTGTCTTAAAGGTCTAACCTGCCAGTATTAATTCTGGCTGGTTCCAATGGTCTTAGACATGTAATTAACTGCATACAGTCTTGCAAAAGTCACATCTCTTCTAATCCTCTGTGTGTCTGTGTGTGTGTGTGTGTGTGTGTGTGTGTGTTTTGGAGGGGGGTTGAAGGCTCGGGAGGAAGAGCAGTCCGATGTCAGCAGTGTAAACTGGAAAGTTAGTGGTTTAATCACTGGCCTCCACAGTCCAAATGTGGAAATGTCCTTGGGAAAGATGCTGAAGATGACATTGTCCCTGAACCCCCCCAAAAACACTGCATAAGCTACAAGGAAAACTGTAAAAGCTTCGAGTTGCTGGATAAATATGTGCATGAATTTGTTGCCTCCAGCGCTTTCAGTGTTTAGCAGCACCATAAAAGCACTACATGAGCGCAAATGATTTATCTCCCAGCTTCACGGACACACGGGACGAACTGCTTCCCTGTAAAGAATTCTGATTGAATTGAAACAAGGCAGAAAAGCGTAACACCTGGACCTGAAACAACTTCTTCACAAAGCACAATGAGCACTTAGCGACTCTGCTCTGTTGTTTATTTCTAATTAAACAAGCTGTACCAGTAATAGAATTGAACTATATCACTTCAACAAGACCTCGGGTGAATTCTGAACCTGAAAGGCTTTTTTTCAGTTTGTTTGGTAATTTTTGAATATAATTAAACCTGAATACAAGCTGCAAATTTCAGATCCCTGGAGGCATCAGCTCCAGTAACTCTCTGAATTGCTCTGACCAGTGTTTACTGTAATGTGCTGTGGAAAAAAATCTCAAGTTCAGCGGTTTACCAACAGATGGCACTCTGAGACAGAACTCGGCACCACCGCAACCACAGAGTTTCAACTCTCATTCACTTACAGAGCTTTACAGAATATTATAGAGGAAGCTTTATATTATCTCAAATTCCTTTTTGGAGATTTTTCTGTGACTAAAATAGCAAAGAAGGGAATTTATGCCCAGTATGTTACACAACCTTTTAGACAAGCTGTTCCTCACGTCATCATGTGTCATCATCTGAGTGGGTGAACACTTCCACAGAGTCAGGCAGGATGCTCCAGACACTGGCAGAGGTAATCATCATGTTCCAAATAGCTGAATGAAGACACGAAGAGTGTTGATAATGGACACTTGTGCCTGTGGAAATTTTGTAGGAGTTATGGGAGGCGATTCTGCAAAAGTCCAGATATACATCTCAGATAATATTGTAAACTTAACCCATTTAGAAATTTACATTTTGTAGAAATTGTGATGAAAGCTGTCACTGACTTCTGCGGCACCACTCAGCAAACCCAACATGTCTGTCAATCTATTCATTCCTTATGGTATCATATAAAACTGCCCTATTTTCCCAAGATCTCCCTGAGGGGCTTCCTCCACTCTACTACACACTGCTTTATCTACTACACACTTGCATTTATCACTCCTGCATTCCTTTCTCGATTTATCTATCTACCGGTTCAACATGTCATTTTTCAGCATGGGCTTCCAAGAAAGTGACTAAACAAAAAGGTTTGTCCACATGCCTGAAACATAACAGCGTCACAAAAAAGTTTGCAGAAGTTGTTAAATGATAATATTTGACTTTTCCTGCAGCAAAAGGTTATAAAGTCATATATATATATATATATATATATATTTATATATGTATTGCCTAACCCTAACCAACTGTGAATACATGAGTGAAAAAGTGAAAAATGCTTTGGTTACACTGGGATCAAACTCAGTTGTCTGAGATAAAATTCAGCAGCCTCACAGTTTCACATCATGCAAAGGTTTATGACAGTTTTCAAAGGAAAAGATATTTTGACATATTTTAATTAAAATAATGTCATAAATATTTAAAACTCAAATGTGGTGTATTGGTTCAAACATAACATTGATTTAATCAAGTGATAACTATATGAGATTACCTGCACCCCCCCATCCCCCTATCAATCATGAGTTCTGCCAGGAGGGATGAACCGAGTTGTGAACAGTATCCAGTGTTATGCTGGTTTCACACTGTACTGCTCTGGCTGTCTCAGAAAGATGGGTAGTTGTGGGAAAAATAAACCTTTTCCAAAGTCCCACAAGCTAAGGACTCCTCCTTTAGCCTGATGGCATCTCTTCCCTGAAGTGTCCACCAGCAGGTTCGAGGACTGCTGCCACGGCAGGCACCAACAACCCTGCGGCTACAAGTCTGGTCAGTCACCTCAGCAATGGAGGTGTGGAACATGGCCCATTTGGACTCAATGTCCTGCACCTCCCTCATGATGCAATTAAAGCTCTGCCAGAGGTGTGTGTGTGTTAAAGATCCGTCTGACAGGTTCTTCTGCCAGATGTCCCCAGCAAACCTTTACGACAAGTTTGGGTCTACCAGGTCTCACTGGCATTTTCCCCTGCCATCTAATCCAACTCACCACCAGGTAGTTATTAGTTGACATCTCAGCTCCTCTGTCCAGAACATACAGCACAGATCTGATGATACAACCATGAAGTCAGTCATGGAACTACGGTCCATTTAGTTTGTGTGGGCTGAGCCCAGCCAAACCCCGTGGTTGAAGGTCCAGCCACCAGGTGCTCGCCGACAAGCCCCTGAAAACGCTTTAGTAACATGCCAAATGTAAGACCTGTTGTGCCATCATGTTAGTTTCCTTAATTACTTGGGGTTTGCTAAAAAGATAAAAAATTACCCATGGTTGCCATCATTGTTCAAAGTATAAAAAAGATCTTATTTGATGATTGTATTTTGATAGTGCCATGTGTGGCTCAATATGTGGCTCACTGACCCTCCACATGTTCGACCCCGGCTGTCCCCAGGCCTGCCCCAGATTTGGTTCCCTGTTGCCTCCAGGCAAGAAGGTTCCCGGTTCAGGTCTCCACAGGGGTCTTTCTGCGTGAGTTTGTGTGTTCTCCCTGTGCTTGCGTAGGTTCTCTCCAGGTAGTCCAGCTGCCTCCCACAGTCCAAAGACATGCATGTTAGGTTAGCTGAGTGAGAGAGAATTGTTTGTCTACATGTGGCCCTGTGATAGACTGGTGACCTGTCCAGGGAGTATCGCCACCTTTTGCCTGTAGAGAGCTAGGATGGACTGTAGCAGCCCCCGTGGACCTGCAAGGGAATAAGCAGGTGTAGATAATGGATGGATGTATTTTGATCCAGCAGTTTTTCCTTAAAATGCTGCTTAAAAGGTGGGTCACTGTCAGTGTTCAAAGAAAAAAAAACAACAATACTTTGATGTATGAATATTTTTGATTTTTTCATCATACAGTTTCTCCAGCATTTAAATTTTTCCATATCAAACCCATGACACCAACATATTGAATCAAACCAAACTGTGGCTTTTTTGAATCATTACTGCCCTACTCCATACAGTTCAGCTGAATCACATTTGGTCTGGCCCCTCACCCAGGACCAATTTGCCATGGGAGACCGTACCAGGGGGCAAATGCCCCAGACAACATAGCTGCTGGGATCATTCAGACACCATGTTAAGGTGGACATTCACGGAGGGGAATTAACAGCTTCATTTATTAAGTAAGCACATATTCTATTCAATTCTATTTTATTTATATCGTGTCTGTTTACAACACAGTTGTCTCCAAGCTGACCTGTACTTTATATACATACAGCACTAAACAATAGTATGGATTATAAGCTTTTCTTTTAACATTATATCAAAAGAACAGATCAGTCAGTCAACTAACGGTATAAAGAACACTGGAGAGGTTATTTGATTAAATACAATTTTTCATATATACTATTCTTATTTTATTATCTATATCTATTATATATTTCTTTGCGCAAAACTGACACTGGGAACTGTTTAATAATAATAATAATAATGATAATGACAACAACTTGCACTTATATAGTGTCTTTGAAGGAACCCAACGTCACTTTACAAGGTGAAGAAGGAAAAAAGAAACGGATAGTTTGCTTTTTTAAGTAGACCAATAAACTTGATGTAATTAAAAGCTAGTATCCTCTCTTTTAATCCTAGCAAGAGTTTTTGTGCAAAAACATCATAAAAATCATCATGGGCAGGATCATGGTTGGTCATTGCAGGAAGCAAATAAAACATCTGACATGTAGCTCTTATTTTCTGTTCTGTCGTTTATTTAGAAATAATAAAACCATAAAGAAAGAAAGAGTCAATTCCAGTTTACAACATTGCTTCAGTTCTTTTTAATTACGTTTCTATGAGCAATACAGGGTCTGACCTTGAGGTAAGTTTGCTGCAATACCCAGGTGACTGTCCTGGACGCGTCACACTTGTGAATAATCTTTCTGACATGAGAGCGCTGAAGTCCAACCGTTGTTCTAGTTTCCTCCCTTAACCAGCCCGCTGGCTTTGCAACATTTGTTGACTGGAATGAAGAGCAGAAGAAAAACTGCATCGCATGACACGTCTCTGTGAGCTGCAGAACGATGGAAACTGAAAGACGAGTGGTTTAGAAGAAAACTACTGAAGTCTGCAATCACTGAGGATGAGGAAAATATACTTCAAACTTCTGCAGGCTAATAGGAATGTCATGTTGATTTTCACTGCATTATGAAACACACAAACATGCACATCTAAGTGGTGCATGTCGTGTTTAAACTCCCAATATGTGTCATCAGAACCTTTCTAAAAATCTCTCCTGACACAGCTGACAGGAACACATGAGTTAAACAGCAGTTAGTCTGACGACTGCACCTCTCTGCCTGTGTACTGGTGTCGTGGAGTGAAGGAGTCTCCATATCAGGAGTCTAATGAAACAGACGAAAGATCTCTGACTTCCAGCAGAGAAGTAAAAGAAAACAACTTTTGCCAGTAATGAAGGATTTATTACAGAGGCGGGTTTGTGGTGAGCGTGTAACAGGCACCAGAAACAAAGACAAACAAACATTCAGATGCTTGTGGAAAGTAAACAAGTCTACTTAATTGCAGGAAGGAAGTAAAATAGATCCCTCCCAGAGAGACCAAAGTGAATTACATCCCAGCGTCGCAGTTCTCTGAACTACATGAACTTTGTCTGTCCCGCCGTCTATGTTTCAGCCCCCTCTGCTGTTTCTCCTCATTTTCCTCACCCAGTTTGGATGACTGCTGGTAATTCACTTTCTATCTCCACTGTCATCTCCTCCTGTGCCCCCCTCCATCCTCACCCCCTATTTAAGCTCCACAGCCTTCATGGTGAGTGACATTATCGCATTAGTTTACGGCTTTTTCAGGAGGCAGAACAAAATGTGTGGCAGGAGCTGAGACTGAGATGTGTCATTTCAATAATAATCAGTTTGGGTTAAAGCTGTAATTTAAGTTCACATCAAAGAAACACTCATCAAAATAAAGTGAAGCATTTTCATGATGTACGGGGATTCTAAACATAAAACCACGCCATCACAGATACCATCACTGCTTTTTACCAAGGTATTCTCATGGAGGATGGATTACATTTGGATACGTTTAAAGGCTGCACAGTTAGGGAAATATTGATGCTGAGCAAAAGAATAATGAGCCTGTTGGTTAGATCTGGCACCGACATTACTAACACCGCAACCTGACCACCTGGAGACTCTTCTGTGTCATGCAAGATAAAGATGTGTGGTAAGATCAATTGTCTCTGATCCACAGATTTGTTTAAAATCATTAGCACTCAGGAGTTGGGCGAGAGCTTGTTTACTTCTGTATTTTCATTACATCACCCTGCATTTAGATGATGTTTTCTAACTGGGAACTGAGGAGACTAACTGTTGCAGTTTTACAATGACTCTGTGTTGAATTCTTAGTGATTCATGATTTCAGCTGCTATGCTGATGAAACCACGCTGATATAAGTCATGCAGAGGAAGGTCTGGTATCGTTCTGGTGAAATAAACACGGACCTCTAGGAAAAGATATACCTTCATGTTAGCATGTGCATTGTCAAATTTACTATTTATGCCTGTACTTTGTACTTGTGCCTGTTAAATGAAGGCTAAATATTGTTATTCTTTATGATGAGAACAGCAGCAGATGTAATAATTTCAGTGACAAGTCAGGCTGGAAGCTAAATTCTATTCACAGTCTTCTTTATGCAAAAGCCAACTGAATGGATCAAAAAAAAGAAGAAGTGGAGTTGTTCATTTGTGCACTGAATACTTTTCATACCAATAAGTTTGACTTGTATAATTTGTCCTCCTTGTACCGTAGCTACTCAATCAAAAATAATGCAGTTGATAGAATCTCTGCATCCTCTTTGCTAACAGTGTTTTGGGCTAACTGCTGGGATTGCAAAAGGACTACAGCAATGAGTAGATAAAAGAAACAATTCTAATTCCAGATTCCATTCAAGCTGTGATATTTTAAGGATCCTGCATTCTAATATATAAATGTAGCTCCAGAGTCCAACCTTTATGCCCCCATAGCAGATTGAAGGTCTCCCCCTCAAGTTATCATCACTGAATGCAGGTTTACTTGCTGTTCCAAGAGTCTGTAGGTCTAGAAAGGGTGGAAGAGCCTTCAGCTATCAGGCTCC
>JBAMYA010000014.1:13494867-13540955 GCA_037176975.1 Arrhamphus sclerolepis | reverse complement strand
TACAACTTTAGACTTTAGTCTAGTTTGGCATAAATTAATGTCAAGTTTGGTACAAAAATAGTTCATATTTACAAGAATAATCCAGATCTTTTTCAAGTAGATTACTTTGTTCAATTAATAAATAAAAAGGCATGGAAGAAGGGAAAAGGGGAAGATTCGAAGATTACATTTTTTTCTTCTTTTTTTGTTTTTTGTTTCTTTTTTACACTGATCGAATGCTGATGTGAACAGTCGCTGTGTCTGATCCGAGCTCGTTGGACAGTTTGAGAGTGTAGGCTCCAGCGTCTTCCTCCTTGACTCCAGTGATGATGAGGGTGGTCAGGTCCTCAGTGGTCTCGATGTGGAAGCGTCCGCCGGCGGTCACCTCAATGGTTTTACCACCGCGGGACCACTCGATGTGTCTGGCATCACCGGAGAAGGCGCAGGCGACTGTCAGGACTTTGCCCGGTTCGATGCTGATGTCCTCGGGGAGAGCTTCGATCCTTGGAGCAGAACCTGGAATCCAAAGAGCATGCCTCAGTGCACTGAGGAGACTTTTTGCAAATCACATTTCATGGACAATCTACTGCATGGAAGGGGAGACGCAGAAGACTCGTCACTTTTTTCCCAGAAAGGATCTTACCGATTGCTCTCAGCGAGGATCCCTCCATGTGGGACGTCATCTCTGTGAGGCTGCTGGAACTCACTGCATATGTCTCGGATGTCATGGAGGACATGCTGGACATGGACATGGTCTCAAACTTCATCTCAGCTGCCATGCTGCTGAAGGAGCTGGACTCCATCATTGATGACATCATTGCCTGGTGGGTGGAGGAAGCGAAGGAGGACGACTCCTCCATGGTGTGGACTTCTTTCTTTGTCATCATGGATGAGCTCATTGACGAAGATGCCTCCTTGTGACTCATCATCATTGATCCTGTTGAAGGTAGATATACAAACATAAGATGATCAAATGATGGAAGCCTGAAGCTTCATGATCAAATCTCTGAAGAAATAAAAGAATCATATTTTACTGCAAACTGAAGATTTTCACCTGTAAGTGCAACTTGCTGCTCACGGTAGGCTGTGATCTTCTTGTGTATGGACTGGAACACCTGTCCAGTGAAGGAGAAGGAGGACTTGGATACTCCTCCGTCTGAAGTCATCTCGCAGACATACTCTCCCTGATCGCTCTCTTCCAGGTCGTGGATCAGGAGGCTGCAGGATCCCTCAGAGTAGTGCATCTCAAAGCGGCTGCTTTGTGAGATCCTCCTGCCGCTGACGTACCACACCACCTCCCTGACACTGCTCTCGCAGACACAGGACATCCTGACTGAGCCCTCGCAGGCCTCAGCTGTTAGCTGGCTCAGGACCTTTGGAGGTTTTGGGGTTGGGGACTTTACAGTGGGAGGAGACACAACTCTCTTGGGAGACATGATGGGAGGAGGCGACTTCATCCTGGGAGGTGATTTGAGTCCCTCAGGTTCAGGAGACTTCAATGCTCTTGGTGATTTTATACCTGAAGGCTCTGGCGACTTCAGACCTCTTGGGCTTTTGATTCCTGCAGGTTCTGGTGACTTTAGACCTCTTGGTGTTTTGATTCCCGCGGGTTCTGGAGATTTGAGGCCACGGGGGGATTTTACCTCCTCAGGTTCAGGCGACTTCACACTCCCTGGAGTCTTGATTGGAGTTGGTGACTTAAGCCTGGGCTCAGGAGATTTTAAACCACGTGGTGACTTAATTCCCTCTGGTTCGGGAGATTTTACACCTGGAGTTGGTGATTTCAAGCCACGTCCAGGAGAAGGTGCAGAAGGCTCTGGTGACTTCACTGTCCTTGGAGATTTGATTCCTTCAGGCTCAGGAGACTTCACACCAGGAGCAGGAGATGCTGCACCTGGTTCAGGGGACTTTACACTTGGTGCTGGGGACTTTACACCTGGAGTAGGAGATGTTACAGATGGTTCAGGTGACTTTACACTTGGAACCGGTGATGTAACTGGTGGTTCAGGGGATTTTATGCTGGGCTCTGGTGACTTCACGCTAGGAACAGGTGATGTCACAGAAGGCTCTGGTGACTTGACACTTGGTGTCGGTGACTTCACAGATGGCTCAGGGGTTTTGACCGCCTTGACTTCCTCTTTGGGAGGTGGCCTGATGATGGTCAGAGTGAAGTGAGCCTCCTGGCGACCAGCAGAGTTCTCTACAACTACTGTGTAGCTGCCTTCATCAGAAGCTGTTACGGAGGAGATCTCCAGGAAGGACTTGTACTGACTTGTGGTGACCAGGATGCGATGAGATGAGACAATAGTTCTGCTCTCGTACATCCATTTCACCGTGGGTGCAGGATCCCCATCAATGTCACAGAAGAATCTGGCTGTCTCTCCCTCAGCAGCTGTCACAGACCGAGGCTTGGTGAGGATTTTGGCAGGAAGATGTTTCTCCTTATGGACAGAAACGTCCTCAGCAACAGCAGCAGCAGATGACTTCACTTTAGCCTCAGATTTAGTCAACGAAAACTTTTCTGATGAATATGAGGAACTAGATGACAGGTATTCGGTGGAGGCATATTTAATAGATGAATCGTACCTCTCGGCAGAGGAGTGCCTTTCAGCAGAGGAGAACCTTTCAGCAGAGGAGTACCTCTCAGCAGAGATGCCAAGTCTTTCCCGTGTGACCACCTCGTGCGTCTCAGTGAGTTTTGACTTGCTCTCTTCCACCTCCAGTTGGGTGTGGGAGGCATAGCCAGCTTTGAAGTGGGTGGCATGATAGTGGTCAACTCGAGTCATTTCAGGCACAAATGGTTTGGGAGCTTCCTCATCCCTGCGGCGGGAGGAGAAAGTGGTGTAGCCACCACCAGACACCTCCAGAGTAGCATAGTCTGATGCTTCTCCCTTAGTGTTGGAGCACACGCAGCGGTATGTGCCACTGTCTTCTTCGTGACATTCCAGAATAGTGATGGACAGAACACCACTCATGTTTGTGAAGATGTATTTCTCACTGCTTTCAGAGATTTCGTCTCCATTGTGGAACCATCTGACTTCAGCCTCTGGCTTGGCTTGCATGTTCAGGGTGAATTTGGTGTCTTGGCCGATTGGAATGCGATGAGAGCGCATCCTGACCGTTATACGAGGAGCATGATCCAGGCTGAAAGGTGTCTGACTGACCACCTGGTACTTCCTCTCAGACTTCAGAGCAGCCTTTTTGGCCTCGTAGCGTGACATGATGTCGAAGCGAGCCGAACGCTCGAACCTAGAGGACGAGCGTGATGCTCTCTCCACTGACCTGATGGGGCTGGGAGAACGGGGACGAGTCCTCTCTGGAGTAGGAGATCGCCTCTCCACAACCTCTCCCTCTGCTTCCACAGAAGGCCTTACACGTGGTGGTCTGATGAGCTCTGAAACTGGACGCATGAGCTCGATGTAAGTAGGAGACAGAGACCTTCTCCTCCTCATGTACTGAGAAATGGTGCGTTTCTTCTTTGTCTCAGTGACCTCAGCAGCCTCATGCCTGACTTCCTGCCTCCTCTCCTCATGCTCAACGGCACGTCGGCTGACGCGGACCGGGCTGCCAGCAGGAGAAGCCGAGAAGCCCAACTCCAGTTCATCGTCCAGCATCATTTGCTCCTCTTCCTCCCTCCTCATGGACAGGTAGTCATCGGCGGGGACCAATAGCTCCTCAGCACTCAGGTCTCCCAGAGATCTCCTCCTTGATCTGAAAGAGGCCTCAGATTCAGGAGAGGGTGAGCGACGCGCAGGTCTTACGGTTTCCAGATCGTCCAGTGTGAGTTTGGGAATACGCCATCTTGGCCTGTACTGGTCGGTGATCCTGGGGAGCGGCACAACATAGAACTGTTCCCACCTGGACAGACGGATACGTCTCTGTCGCTTCAGCACAATCCTCTCTGTCTTCTCTGAAATCTCATACTGGTCTCGAAGCTTGCGGTACCACTTCATTTCAGAAAGAGGCACAAACTGCTTAATGGCTTTGTCCTCATCCAGAGCTTTGGGATCATGAATGACAGGCTCAGGAATCTCATAGGGCAAGAAGATCCTCCTCTCCTCCTCCAGCTTCTTGGTCTCCGTCTTCTCCTCAGTGATGTCAAACTCACCCTCGATGTTCTTGGTGCTGACTGCAGGTTTATACACTTCAGCAGCAAATTTGAGAGCCTCCTGTGCTGTGGGGTTCAGCGGTACAGCCTCCTCGGTGGCAGCGATATGCTGAGCCATCTTGTTGGTCTTCTCGATTTGTTTCTGTACATGTCTCAATTTCTCTTCCTCACTCTTATATTGTCTCCTGGTGTAGGTGAGACGGTCAACCTTCAGCGAGGCCTGGCAGCTTGCAGAGCCAGCACAGTTAGTTGCAGTAACTTTGTACACGCCAGAGTCCTCAAGCAGAGTTTCTCTGATGTGAAGGACATGATGGTCCATTTCCTCCTGTATTACAACAACTTTGGGACCAAACTGTAAGGGATGACCATCTTTTTCCCATTTCAGAGTAGGGTTGGGAACACCTGAGATCCTGAGCTCGAAGCGGACACTGTCCCCCTCCGTGCACTCCACATTAGCCAGCAGTCGTTTGAACATGGGCCTCATGGTTTCCTCCGTAACAGGATGAGGTATCACAGTGAGACGAGCTTTGCAGCTGTCTTCTCCAAACTTGTTGTGGGCCATGACTGTATATTCGGCGTCATCACTCCTGTCCAGGTTGTGGATCATGAGCTGGTACAGACCCTTATCGCTGGTGAACGTGTACTTGCTGTCGTCGTCGGCCTTGATTCTTTCTCCATTCTTAAGCCATGTTACATGAGGCTCTGGATGGACAGTTATAGTCACCCCAAAGCGCACATCTTCGCCGATGTACGCGGTACGATTGTAGAGAGGCAAAGTAAATTCTGGAGGCCTCTGGAGCAGTTTCGTTTTGTCGACTCTCCTCCTGAGCTTCTTGATGGTGCGGCTTATGTAGTGCTCTCTGATGCTTCTCACGCTCTCAACAAAGAGCTCTCCATAAGCACAGTCCTCTCCATCATCGCTCACCACTTTGCATCGGTAAATGCCATCATCACTCTCTTCAATGTCCTTCACATAAATGCTGGCGAAGCCGTTGCTGTAAGAAATCTCATACTTGGGGCTTGGGTGCAGCTGACGGTTGCCAAAGTACCAGGACACCTGGGTGCTTCTGTCATAGTTCTGAATGCTGCATGTAAATCTGACATGGCCACCTTCCTCAGCAGAAGCATGCATGACAGGGCCAGCACGGAGTCCGTGGTATTCAGTTCCAATCTTCACTTTGCCCACGGCCAGTCCTCTCTGGTTCTTGAAGGCGCCTCCATATGCCACACGGGCTGATGAGACAATCGTATCAATCCTCTTCACCAGAGACTGATAGTACCTTCTATGTCTCAGGGTCCTAATAGCCTTGCTGCTGATATGCTCAAGCTTCATCTTCAGCCAAGGATGCTCCAGAGCCTCATGAGCAGTCATACGGAGCTTCTTGTCCTTGATAAGAAGCCTGTCAATGAAGTCCATGGCCTCTAGGCTGATATCCTTAAATGCTTCACTGTCAAAGACATACTCACAGCTGGAGATGTTCTCAATCATCTTTGTTGTTGACTCTGCAGCAAATGGATTCAGGCCACTGAGTAGAACATATGCCATAACACCAACAGACCACATGTCAGTGGCTGTTGTGACCAAGTCATGGCGATGGACCTCAGGAGCACAGTACTCTGGAGCTGAGAATGGCATTCTGATATTCTCTCCAGGCACCAGCAGCCTAGACTGGCCCATTTCAATGATCTTTATGTTGGTACTTCTTCTTGTGGTGTAGACAATGTTATCGGGGCGGACTTCAAAGTGGCCAAAGTTGTGGCTGTGGAGGAACTTGAGAGCAGAGCAGACTTGTCTCAGGTAACGGACAATCTCTTGCTCTGTAAGCTCGAAGTTGCTAGTGCCAAGACGTTCAAAGATGTCAACTCCAGAAATGAATTCAAAGATCAAGATGATTTCTTCCATGCTTTCAAAGTATTCATGAAGGTAGATGATATTTTTGTGCCTTGCAACATTTAGGGCCTCTATTTCCCTTAGAACTAACTCACGGTCAGTGCCTCTGACTTTGATGAATTTGGCCATGAAGGTCTTCTTCGTGGCAATCTCCACACAACGGTGGACCGCTCCGAACTGGCAGCGAGCAAGCTCCTCTGAGATGATGTACTTAGAGGACAGTTCCTTCACCTTGTAGAACAGAGCTTCCTCCTTTGTGATCTCTCTGGCTTCATCCACCTCCTCGTCATAGTTCCTGATAACAGACTTGTCTTCCTTTGTGGTGATGGGTTCAGTGGGTGCAGAAGGAGCGCTCAGACCAAACTGGTTCTCTGCAATGACACGGAACTGGTATTTGGTCTTTCCAAATACATTGATGACTGTGAAACTGCAGTCTGTAGTCTGGCCAGCACGGATCCATCTGTCGGCAGTGGTGGGACACTTCTCAACAACGTAACCAATAATGTCACTTCCACCATCATTGGCAGGTGGCTCCCAGGTCAGTGTGATGGAGTCCCTTGCAATGTCAGACACCAGAAGTCCTTTGGGAGCATCAGGAATGTCCGCCACGTTCACTTCAATGGTCTGCTTGTCTGTTCCAAACCTGTTCTTTGCAGTAATAATGTAGTAACCATTGTCCTTCCTCTGTACTCCTTTCTGGAATACCAGGGAGGTGAAGGATCTGGTGGTGATGACTTGATGATAAGGAGAGTTGGAGAGGATCTCCTGACCCTTCTGCCAGGTCACTGCTGGTTCAGGCTTTCCAGTGATGGGAATCTTGATGGTGATGTGATCACCACGCACAGCATGAACTGCTCCCATTCCCTGGAGCTCCTCGGGCAGGTGTATCTTTGCAGGGACTGGAATTAAAATGAACACAAAACATTGCACATCATGTAATAACTGTTTAACTGCAATTTTAAAAAATATATACTGACTATTTTTAGCAGTTCCAGAGTGACATTATTACCTTCCACGTCTAGGTTAGCTGTTGTGGAGATGCATCCTGAGGGGTTTGTTGCTCTGACTTGGTAAACCGTGGCATCTGTCTCATCAGCTGCAGTGATGACCAGTTGGTAGTAGCCACCCTTGAACTCTTGGGCTTTGATCTTGGTTCCATCTGCTAGGATCTCCTTTCCGCTGCGGTACCATTTGACCACGGGCTTTGGATGTCCCACCACCTTTTCACAGAAAAATTAAACATGTTAAATAATCCAGGGAACAAAAACTGTAAACTCACAATGACCTTTTTTAAAAACAAAGTTAAATACCTTAGTGACAAAAGTGGCATTTGCATGGTATTTGACAGTCATGTCTCTGATCTCCTCCCTGAACGCAGGAGCACGAGGAGACTGCTCAGACTTGGGGATGATAGGCTCAGAGATCTCGCTCCAATCACTCTCACCACCCATGTTCGTGCATTTGACGCGGAACTCGTACTCAAAGCCCTCGATCAAGCCTCGGACCTCATAGTTGGTCTCGGTAATCTTCTTAGTCGTCACCGACATCCATTTGTTCTGTTTCTTCTCACGTTTCTCAAGGTAGTAGCTAGTGATTTTGGCTCCACCATCGCTGGTTGGAGGCTTCCAGCAGACGACACAGCTGTCCTTGGTGGAACTGATGATGAAGGGCTGCTGTGGGATGCCAGGTTTTTCTGAGGAACAAAGAGAGGATGTCACTAAATCTCTCACTCTGCATTTCAGAAACCTTCAGAACTGATACTAGAAAATTAGATATGAATGGACTTACCGAATGGACTCTTGATGATGACCACTGATGGGATCTCCAGAGACTCACTGACTCCATACTGGTTTTGGGCAGATACTCTGAAGTAGTAGCCAGCATTCTCGGTGAGGTTGGGGACACGGCAGGTGGTACCAGAGACAGAAGAGGACACCAGGTGCCACTGTTCGCCTTCTTTGGCTTCACGTTTCTCCACAATGTAGTTGGTGATAATGGACCCACCGTCATCCTTAGGAGCCTTCCAGCTGATGATAACCGAGCTCTTAAGCAGGGATTCAACAATGACGGGACCCTCAGGGATGCAGGGTTTGTCTGGGAAAACAAAAGAGGAAGAATCATCAGCAGCTCCTCTTTTATTATATACATATTTGCCATTGACACATTCAACATGGAAAAGCTTTTCTGTTATTGACTTTGCTTTTACCTTGAATTTCAACGCGCAGCACAGTGTCGACAGTTCCATACACATTGCTTAGCTGCACCTTGTAGCGGCCAGCATTGGTCTTTCGTTGGGCATTCCTTACCACCAGGTGGGTGTAGCTTTCCGTGTTTTCAATAATCACATTCTCAGATGAATTCAGAGGCTTCTTGCCATAGAACCACATGATCTGGGGGATGGGGCGGCCGATGTAAACAACATGAAGGCGGAGGCTGGTGCCAGCTCCGGCGTAGTATTTTTCCTTCAGGGGAAAACCAGGGTGGAACTGAGGTGCTGCCTGCAATCGCAGTTTACCACTGGTCTCTATCTCTCCGGCTTCGTTGATGGCTCTGCAGGTGTAAAGGCCTTCATCTTCCTGCTCATCTGTCAGGATGCTGAGGGAGTGGTTGCGGCCATCTGAGCTCATCTTGTACTTGCGACTCTGGATCAGTTCCTTACCGTAGCGGTACCACTTGATCTCAGGCAAAGGTCTGCCAATAATGCCGCAGGTCAGAGTACCGGATTCACCAAGCTTGGTGGTTACGTCTTGGATCTCTTCCTTCAAAACTGGAGCTTCCCCAACTGCAGAGAAATTGGAAAGTTTGATAAAAGTCAACATCTATTAGGCATTTTGCTTTTTTGGTTATTTCAAATTCACATTTTGATTCAAGGTACGTAGATTTTTTTTTTTTTTAAAGAAAGCTCATTTTGTCTGATGGGATGTGAAATTTGCAGTATCTCACCACTAAGTTTGGTCTTGATGCCCATGGGGGTGCGGCGAGGACGGCTGAGTCCAGTCTCATTCTCAGCAAAGATTCTGAACTCGTACTCTGTAGCCTCCATCAAACCACCCATGGTGAACTGACGATCCTTGGAGCGCTCCTTGTTGCATTTCTTCCAGGCACTCTCACCTGCTTGCCTGAACTCGATCCAGTAACCCAGGATCTCCTTGCCACCGTCATGCTCAGGCCTGAGCCAGTGGATGGTGATGGAGTCTTTGGTAACAGATATGATGTCGATCTCTCCTGGTTGGCTAGGCTTGTCTATGGAGAGTCAAACAGCAGAGATTAGATGGAGTCAATGTCCAACCACATTAGTAGTCATATATGATACGCACCAAATGGATCTTTGCAGACCACAGGCTCTGATGCAGGACCAGGTTCACTCTTGCCAATGTCGTTCTGAGCCAACACTCTGAACACGTATTCTGCATCGGGGATGAGACCGCTGACATTGAACATGGTGGTAGTGATGTGGGTCTTGTTGTGTCGGACCCATTTCTCTGTCGACACCTCCCTTCGTTCCACATAGTATCCTGTGACGCGTGAACCACCATCATCACGAGGTCGGGCCCAGGACAGAGACACGGTGGTTTTGGTGACATCCATGATCTCTGGTGGGTTGCTGGGAGGTTCAGGTGGACCTGTAGTGAAAGAAATTAATGTGAAATCAGATGTTGTCTCTTTATGTGTGTATTTATAGCATAGTTACAGATGGACAGGCGTGTCTAATATGTTTACGCTGAAGAGAGTGACTCACAAAGTGGTGTCTTTGGAATGACAGATCCATCTGACTTGAGAGATCTGCTGACACCAAACTGGTTCTCAGCAGAAACCCTGAAGTGGTACTCTACGTTCTCCTTCAGGCCCTTCACCACCAGCGAAGTCTCTGTTACTCGAGCACCTACTGTGTACCAGGCAGCCTTGGGCACCTCGCGTCTTTCGATGATGTAACCCAGGATGTCAGAACCACCGTCATCTGAAGGTGGTCTCCAGCTGACCCGAACTGATCTGGCCTGAATGTCATCAAATTCTAGAGGGCCTTCTGGGACATCAGGGCGACCAATCACCTTCACCTGGAGTTGGAGGACACAGGACTTTTGAGTTTCAACCACACTGATTTTTTTTTAGTGTTGAAATCTGATTTACTGTAAACTGCAATAAATCTAGCTCCACCCACCTTGATGTACACGGCCTTTCTACCACATTTGTTCTCCAGCACCAAGTCATATGTGCCAGTGTCATCTTTATGTGCCTCTTTGATGACCAGCTCAGTGATGTCATCGTAAGTGGCAATCATGGCCCGATGGGAAATGTCACGACCATCCTTTGTCCACTTGACAGCTGGGATGGGTTTACCCTTAATAGGTACGGACAGATGGATGACTCCGCCCTGCCGCACCACGTAACCGTCCTCATACTTACGATCAAGCTCGTAGTCGGGATAATCTGAAAAAGATTAATGATTACAAGAATAAGATGAATTTTAGTTTCATAAAATGATGACTTCCCACTACCATCGAATCATTGTTTTGATAAAGAATGTAAAGTTATCTTCTCACCAAGCATCTCCTGGACTTTAACCACTCCAGGAATCTCAGCAGGTTCTCCTGCACCTCCAGCATTACAGGCCATGACCCTAAACTTGTACTCTGCACCCTGGGGCATGTGGGTGAGCGTGTACTCGCACATCTTGGTGGGCGTGGTGTTGCACAGTGTCCATTCTACCTGGTCCACCTTCTGCATTTCTATGAAGTAGCCAGTAATGAGAGAACCACCCTCCTCTTCAGGTGGCAGCCAGGCCAGGGAGACTGATGTCCTTGTGGTGTCGGTGACCTTGGGCTGAACTGGAGGACCTGGGGGTTCTGTTCAACAACCAAGAGAGATTTGTTAACAAACTGACTAAACCTACTGACATTGATGCAGTTTTAGATGACGTACCAATTGGATCCATGGCAACAGTGATGGCAGAACTTTCACTGGGTTTGCCAGCTCCTCTGGAGTTGAGAGCAGTAATACGGAACTCGTACTCCTGGCCTTCGACCAGTCCAGAGGCCCGGTACCTGGTCATGGTCACGGGGTTCTTGTTGATCCTGAGCCACCTGTCAGAGCGGGCTTCTTTACGCTCTATGATGTAGCCAGCTATGGTGGATCCACCATTGTCCACAGGTGGTTGCCAGGTCACGGTCATGCCTTCATGGGTGACATCAAGCACCTCTGGAGTGCTCGGTGGTCCGGGAATGGCTACGCGTAAAAACAAAAGCAAACAAAGTTACAAGAAAGATAAGGAAATGGACTAATCTGCGGAGCAGAAAGTAATAGTTCATGAAGCTTTTGACAGGAAGTGAACTCACTCTTGGCACTCTTGCACTCCACCACCTCAGACTGCAGGAAGCCACCAACTCCGAAGCGATTCATGGCAGCAACGCGGAACACGTACTCTGTTCCCTCAGAGAGTCTAGTGAACTTGAAACAAGGTCTGGTCACGGACTCAGAGATAGTTATCCAGCCTGGCCTGTGGGCATCACGCTGTTCCACCACGTAGGCGCTGACGTTAGCCCCACCATCCTTTTCTGGAGGTTCCCAGCTGGCTGTCACTGACACACCGTCAACTTCCTCAATCTTCATTGGACCAACTGGGATACCAGGTTTGTCTGGCAATGATAAAAGATTGTTTAGAATCTGTGAAAGATATCACTTTTCACAAATAATTTCAGTGCTTGTTACATGTTTGTCTCTTAATCAGTACAATTTCAATTCAATACAAAGAAAATATCCCAATGAATGACATTCTATTTTGACAAGGAAGTCTCCTTACCAAGGATAATGACTTTGATGACCTCAGTTGCCATGCCGACGGCATTCTTCACTTCCAGTGTGTAGTCTCCTGTGTCATTGATGGTGGTCTCACGAATGACAAGGTGAGTGTATTTGCCATTGCTGTCAATCTTGATGCGATCCAGAGTGTCCTTCAGCTTAGCACCACCAAAGTACCAGGAGCACTGCGGCTGTGGTTTGGCCTTTATTGGGACGTTCAGGTCAATAGGCTTGCCACGGTGCACGTGGACAATCTTCTGAGGGATGCCAGTCAAGTCAATCTTGGGCATCACTGAAATACACATGAGATATGTTAATTATACTGCAGTCACCTCTGTAAAACCTTTCTGAGTTCCTGGAGTGACGTGATGACTCACCCTTGATCTCCTGGATTGTGACAGGCGTGACCATGTCCATGGGTTCACTGGCTCCCCTGCTGTTTGTGGCACGGATCCTGAACAGGTACTGGTCGTTCTCCGTCAGGGATTGGACGGTGTATGTGGACACTGAAGACTTGACTGTGGTTACTGTGTTCCACCTGTCTGAGCCCACTTTGCAGGCCTCAATGATGTAGCCTGACAATCGGCTGCCACCATCATGCAGCGGTTTCTCCCAGTGCAGAGTCACAGTAGACTTGGTGACATCAACAATGTGAAGATTAAGTGGCACTGATGGTACTTCACATACCAGCACAGGCTCTGCCGTCTCGCAGGGCTCTCCAACACCATAGATGTTCTCAGGCAGGACTCTGAAGAAGTAGTGCACACCCTCCTCCAAACCTGTGATCCTGAACAGAGTTTTCCTGCACTCGGTGGTGACGGTCTTGTATGACTTCATGTTGGCTTCACGCTTCTCTACAATGTAGTTGCTAACATGAGCGCCGCCATCAAGGCTCGGAACATCCCAGGTGATCACAACAGATTCTTTCGTGTAGTCTTTCACCTTGACAGAGGCAGGAGGACCAGGAGTGTCTGATGGAGAAAAGAAATGAACAGAGAAAAGGTCATCAAATAGATGTCAAATAATCTTTAAAACTCTTTGATTGAATTTTGCGCAACTGACATACCATAGACTTTAACCAGGATGGTGGCAGTCTTCTTGCCAGATGGGTTCTCTGCTTCCACAACATATTTTCCTGAGTCGTAGCGGTTAACCTTCTCCACCAACAGTGAAGTGTAACTGTCCGTGGTCTCAATGTATCCACGGCTCTGCAGTTCCACGCCTGTCTTCCTCCAGGCCACCACTGGTGCTGGTCGGCCAGTAACAGACAGGAACAGACGCAGAGTGCCGCCCGCACGGAGACACACTGTTTTCTTCAAGTCATCTGCAGGCTCCAGGTCAGGCATTTCTACGTGGAAGGAAGACAATAAATGATCAGGATACTGATGCTTTATTACTAAGTATAAATCTAGAAATGTTCAAATAATGGATGCTCTTTTATATGAAGAATGGTTGAAATTTTATGACACTAATTACTTGCACTGACTCACCGATTCTCTCTAATGGCTCGACTTCAGCACTTGGCTCACTGAATTCGCCGGTGCCGCTGTCATTGATGGCAGCCACCCTGAATCTGTACTTCTTGTTGGCTGTGAGGCCAGCGGCCACATACTCGTTGGTCTTGATGGCCTTAGCAGTGGCACGGTACCACTGCTCAGAGCCTTCCTCCAGGATCTCCACGAAGTAACCAGTGACATCTGAGCCACCATCGTACATGGGCCTGGTCCAGGTCATGCTAATGCTGTGCTTGGTTGTGTCTTTGATGCGAGGCGTTGATGGAGCAGCTGGGGTGTCTGAGGTTCAGAAAGACAATTTGCACAACTCTGATGAGGCTCGTTTGAAAAAAAAACACCTTTAATCTCAATTGTAATCCGGTATGGTTTAGGATTAAGAACAACAAAGATTTCTTACATGTTGGGTCTTTACAGAGAATGTATGGTGACGCGTCGCTCGGTTGGCTTTCTCCAGCGGCATTGATGGCCGTCACTCTGAACTGGTACTCGCTTCCTTCTATCAGGCCGGAGATCTTCAGACGGGTATCATAGATTGTGTAGGTCCTGTTCACCCGAGTCCACCTGATTTGAAAAAAGAAGAGGGAGATTCAAACTATTCTTATTTCAGAACATTAAAGCCGATGAGCTGAGTTAAATATACTAGAACTTGTTCCGACCTGGTGCTGCTCTTTTCTCGTTTATCCACGATGTAGTTCTTCAGCTCGCTGCCTCCATCACTCTCTGGCTTCAGCCACTCGATGATGACATGCTCTTTACCCACCGCTGTGGCCTCCGGTGTGCCCGGCTGGGATGGAACAGCTGGGGAGGATGGACGTGACCGGTCAGAGTTACAGAAAGCAATCCGGTTTTTCTCATAACAAGACAACAACGAATTCTATGGTGGCAGAAAATTTTTCATTACTCATTCCTTTTTGAATGTCTAAAAAGCTTACAATTTAAATCAAAGTAAAACATATAAATCATCATGCTGGTGATTATTTATGTAGAACCACCATTAGAAACATGTATTTTGATGACATATGAAGCTCAAGTGAAAATGTTTCAGCTTACTGTAGGCATTTCTTGCAATGACAGGCTCAGACTCCAGAGGAACTCCAGGTCCGAACTTGTTGACTCCTCTAACCCTGAAGATGTACTCGTTGTTCTTGATCAGCCTGCTGCTCACGCAGGACAAGGTCTTGCACTCTGTTTCCATGATGACCCAGTTGAGTCGGCTGGTCTCGCGGCGCTCCACGATGTAATGGGTGACGCTATCGCCGCCGTCCTCCAGGGGGATCTTCCAGGATACCGTACACTTTTCCTCTGTCACTCTCGTGATCAAAATCTTATCAGCCGGTTGTCCAGGAGTGTCTGAGAGACAAAGACCAAGTCAGGAGCCAGTCAAGTGATACCATTTTTTAAACATCAGCACTAACTTATGTAATTTCATGTGGACTCACCCAGAACTTTCACGGTGACGGCTGCAGTCTTGATTCCACTTGCGTTCTTGACAGTGAGAATGTATCTACCAGTGTCGTATCTGTCGCAGTTCTTGATGACAGCCATGGCTCTGGTGGACGTGTAGGTTAGCGAGTATTTTTCTCCAAGCTCCAAAATCTTGTCACCCTTGGACCAGTACACTGTAGGTTCTGGTTTACCACCCACAGCGGCATCCAGGACAACGTCTGAGCCAGCTGCAACTGTGACGATCTCACCTATCAGCTTGCTGTCGAGCTCTGCTTTGGGAGGAGCTGCAACCAAGAATATACAAGCTTTTACTCTCATGCACTTTACAATTAACATTTTATTACCCAGTTTTTAATCATAACTATCATAGTAATCTTGTCTCATTAAAATGTAAAAAGTAAAAAACCCTAAACTCCTTTTAGATGAAACTTATATTTAAAGCTGGCTTGGATCAGCCACCTCCATGAATTAATTTGATAGGTGAGTCATCTGGTGTAGTCTCTGGGTTTCCTTCGTTATGCTGCTTTTTCGGAATACAGCTATTATAAATTAAAAATGGATTATAGTCAGCTTGAAATCAAATTAAATCAAATTAAGCTAAATTAGATTGGACTTCCACTGAACTAAATAAAAACAACACACAAACCTGAACTGAAATGATGACAAACTCATCAGGACTTACAATATTCATCCTTGCATGTGACCGGTCCTGTGGACTCGGAGGGCATGCTCTGAACCCCGGCAGCATTCTTGGCGATGACGCGGTACTCGTAGGTCTCTCCTTCTCCCAGGTTTGTGACCGTGAAGTAGTTCTCTGTGATTGTGGTGTAGTTGCATTTGAGCCAGCGGTTATCATCCCACTCGTCTGTGCTGTAGACTTTCCTCTCCACGATGTAACCCACAATCTTACTGCCACCATCGTTGAGGGGAATGGTCCAGCACAATGACACGGAGGAGCGGCTGATGTCTGTCACCTCAAGTTTACCAGGAGGATCTGAACCCAGGCAGGGGAGACATTTTTAATTTAGTCACACATTCTTATCAAATAAGAGGCTTAATTTAAACAATGTGTGGTTGTTAGGATCATTGTAAAAAAAAAAACTGTTGTAAATTAGTTGTCATGAGTTCATAAATGTTTCTCTCACCAACAGGATTAAAGGCAACCACTGGTCTGGAGGCTTCACTGGCTTTACTGAGTCCAGCAAGGTTCATGGCATACACCCTGAACTGATACTCCAAACCCTCAATCAGGTTGGAGACCTTGTAATGGCACTCCAGACAAGGCAGCTTGTTCTCCCTGACCCACAGGATGGTATTCCTCTCCTTCTTCTCAATCCAGTATCCTGTCACCTTGCTGCCACCATCAGCATATGGAACATCCCACTTGATGCTAATTGCATTGGCCGACACAGATACCACATCTGGACGAGTTGGAGGACTTGGAGGAACTTGAAAATGAGTAGTAAGAAAGATTATGTTAAATGTTGGCACAAATACATAGAGAATCAGGATTTGGACTACTGTCGGACAGAACTTACCAAATGGATGTTCAATCACAACAGCAGCAGACTCAATGGACTTGCTGACTCCAAACTTGTTCTCCGCGCACACTCTGAATGTGTACTCCATATATTTGGTAAGATGAGTCACCTTGATGGTGGTTCTCTTCACACTGGAGTTCACCACTTGCCAGGAAGCAGAGCCAGACTCACGTTTTTCAACAATGTAGTTGGTGATGTCGGTACCGCCATCATCGGCTGGTTCGGACCATGACAGAGTGCAAGACTCAGAGGAAATTCCGGAGATCTCCACAGGGCCTGTGGGTGGACTTGGTCTGCCAACAATGACCACGGTCACTGTGAATGTCTTCACACCAGCAACATTCTCCAGAGTCAGGTAGTACTTGCCGCTATCGCTTCTCTTGCTGTCTTTCACCACCAGAGTGGTTTGCTCCTTTGTGGTCCTGATGAAGACTCTGTCAGTCTCCTTCAGCTTCATCTCTTCCAGCTTCCACGTGACCTTGGGTGCAGGTCTGCCACTGATGGGGATGTCAATTGTGAAGGTGTTTGAAGTCTTACAGGTGATGAGCTGGTTAGTAATGCTGCTGAGGTCAGCAGTTGGTTCGATGCGAGGCTCCTTAATGACCACGGAGCTGAAGGTTCCCTGAGGATCACTGATTCCTGCATCATTTTTGGCTTTGACTCTAAAGTCATACTCTGTGTTCTCAGTCAGGCCCTCTACCAGCATCTTTGGTAGCTTTGACTCTCCATAAATAATCCATTTGTCAGTGCCCTTAACTCTGGATTCAACAATATAGCCTCTGATGCGGCTACCTCCATCATGCTCGGGCTTCAGCCACACTAGGGAGGCTGTGGAGTTGGTGGTGTCAACAACATCTAGTCTCTTGGGTGGTGCAGGTTCTTCTGTGGCAATGACTGGCTCAGTCATCTCATGAGGCTCTCCCTGGCCATACTGGTTAACAGCAGTCACTCTGAACAAGTATGGCACGCCAATATCCAGACCACTTACCCTGATCATCTGACGTGAGCACTTGCTGCTGACTTCTTGCCAGGCCAGACGGCTTGCCTCACGCTTGTCAACCATGTAGTGGTGGATTCGGGATCCACCATCATTGGAAGGTGCATCCCACATCAACGTCAAAGCCCCACGGGTAACATCCTTGAAGGTGATTGCTCCTGGAGGTCCAGGAGTGTCCAGCACTTTCACAGTGAATGTGATAGACTTGCGTCCACTGTTGTTCTCCAGGGACAGGGTGTATTTGCCAGCCTCGTACCTGGTGCAACCCTCAATAGTCAATGTAGAGAATGAATCTGTGGTGTTGATATCAGCCATGACAGGAAGCTCGCTGTCAACCTTAGACCATGTAGCAAGTGGAGCAGGCTTTCCTCTGAAAGCAATGTGGAGGCTGACAGTGCCGCCATTCTTCACAATATGAGTTTGCTTGAAGTTAGCATCAATGTCAATTTCTGGAGATGTAAGTCTATCCAGAGCCTGAACAGGGCTGGGCATCACTGAAGCTTCGCCTTCTCCAGATCCATTGACGGCACTGACCCTAAACTTGTAGAGCTCCCCAGGTACCAGGCCCTTGGCAGTGTACCTATTGTGGATGCAAATCTGACTGTTGACTCTGTGCCACTCCTCTAGGCTGGCCTTACACATGTCAATGTTGTAGCCAATGATTTCCATGCCACCATCAAAGACAGGCTTTGTCCATTCAAGTGAAATAGAAGACTTTGTGGAGTCGACAACCTGTTCAACAACAACAACAATAAACCTGTATAAGTTCTATTGTGTGATTTTCTTTGTTCTTGTCTCATACATCCTGATTTACAGATGGGAAAATGGTAGTAGCATTATTGAAGCAGAGCAAACTAAAAATTAATAATCCCCCTAATTTAGTTTGATGCAGTATTCCTGTAAACCTACCTTGATTACAGTGGGAGCACTGGGAGTACTGGTTGGCTCCCTACATTTGAAGAGCCTAGAGGTGCTACTTGCTGGTCCAATACCAGCACCATTTTCAGCCATGACACGGAACTCGTACTCATTGCCCTCTGTGAGGTTGGTGACACGGTGCCTCAGCTCTGTGATAGGCCTCTTTGATGAAACCTTCACCCAGCGCAAGCTCTTCTTCTCTCTCCTTTCCAGGATGTAGTGTTTGATCTCATTACCCCCGTCTGATCTTGGCCTGGTCCAGCCCAAGGTGATGCTGTCTCCAGTCACATGGGTGGCATCTGGGGTACCAGGTGCATCGGGCACAGCTGGGAGGCAGAGCAGAAAGAGTTTTAAGTTACATAAGTCATGTAACTAGATTCCATACAAAGGAAGTCCTAAGGTTTAAGGAACACGTCAGACAATGTTACTCACTGTATTGCATCTTTGCAATGACTGGGTCAGAATCCAGTGGTTTGCCAACACCAAACTTGTTGACTGCAGAGATTCTGAACTGGTACTCGTTGCCCTTGATAAGATTGGTGGCATTGTAAGAGCAAGCTTCACACTTGGATGTGACTAAGGCCCAGGAGATCCTGGACGTCTCCCTCTTCTCCACAACATAGTGGGTGATAGCAGCGCAGCCATCGTTCTCTGGC
Organism: Arrhamphus sclerolepis; assembly: GCA_037176975.1. Classification (NCBI taxonomy): domain Eukaryota; kingdom Metazoa; phylum Chordata; class Actinopteri; order Beloniformes; family Hemiramphidae; genus Arrhamphus; species Arrhamphus sclerolepis. The sequence goes on along the minus strand of JBAMYA010000014.1, from coordinate 13,522,109 downwards.
GGGTTCCACCACACAGTGCACTTCTCTGCCGTGATTCCAGTGAAACGGATAGGACCATCGCATGGTCCGGGTGTATCTGCACAGACATGGTGCGTTGAGATGTTACATTGGAGATGGTGAAAACAGTACCTGAATGTGACACAATGTGACTCTGGCCATAGATACCAATCTAAACACAAATGATTTGTTTACCAACCTTGCACTCTGACGTTGACATCAGCTTTCCTGGTACCAGAGCTGTTTTTGGCCTCCACGGTGTAGATTCCACGGTGGTTCCTGTCAGCGTCACGGATGAACACGCTGCTGGTGCCAATGCCAGTGGTAATCTCGATATCAATCATTGTCCTCTTATCAATTTCTTTGCCATCCTTGTACCACACAACCAGTGGAACTGGACGGCCAGTAATGCTACAGCTAAGCTTAACATTCTCTCCAGCCTTCAGCGTAACTATTTGGTCTGGAGACCATTCAATCTCAGGAGCAACTGTAAATGCAAAAAGAACAAAGTTATTTCAGAATTATCACAATCAAAAGAATTTGGAATGTTATTTTGACTTAACAGTACTCACTGCTCTCATCTGTGGTCATGATGTATGCAGAGGAGTTAGATGGTGGACTGACTGTGCCAACAGCATTCCTGGCAATCACTCTGAACTCAAATCTGTCTCCAGGGGACAGACCAGTCACAGTGAACTGTGTCTCACTGATATCAGTGAAGTTGCAGCGCAGCCATTTTCCTCGGCCCTGACGCCTCTCTACACTGTAGGCCACAATCTTGCTGCCACCGTCTCGCTTGGGAACATCCCACTGTAGGGTCACCGAGTCCCTGGTTACGTCAATGCACACAGGTGTGCCAGGTGGATCTAATTGAGATAAGAAGGAGACATGTCATTGAAAAATGGGGTTGGGTTAAACACATGCTGAGTAACACTGTATAAAGAACATGTGCAGAGTTACTAATAAACCCATAGATGTGAAACTTACCAACAGGGGAGACAGCAAGAGCATGCTTGCTCTGTTCACTAACAGGGCTGAGTCCAGCATTGTTCTCAGCATAGACTCTGAAGGAGTACTCCAGACCTTCAATGAGACCAATGATCCTGTACTCTTTATTGGAGATTATTGTTGAGTTCACCTTCATCCACAAGAGACTGTTCCTGTCCTTCTTCTCAACATGATAACCCAATATGGGGGAACCTCCGTCAAAGCCAGGCGCCTCCCACTTAATAGTCATACCATCACTAGTGATGTTGTAGGCTACTGGCTTTCCTGGTGGACCTGGAGGTTTGTACTGGTGCTGGGCAATAATATCTGAAGAGGTGAGTGGTTCACTGACTCCGTACTTGTTCTCTGCACGGACCCTGAACTGGTACTGGGTTCCCTTGACCAGGTTGGGGATTTTAAATGAGGTTCTAACCACACTGGAGCACACCATCTTCCAGTTTGCCTGAGATGTTTCACGTTTCTCTACACTGTAGCAGCTGATCTCTCCACCTCCATCTTCCTTTGGCTCATCCCAGGAAATTATGATGCTTTGAGCCTTAATCTCATCAAAGCGGAGGGGACCAACAGGTGCTGATGGAGGCCCAAGGGTGATCACATTGATATCAAAGTAGTTCTTGACAGTTCTGTTGTCCAGAACCAAAGTGTACTGGCCAGCATTCTCTTTCTTGGCTCCTCTAACTGTAACTGCAGTTTTGTTGTCTGTGGTCCTGAAGCGAATCTTCTCGCTCTCCTTCAATGGGAAATTATCCTTGAGCCAGCTAATTGCAGGTCTTGGTTTACCCTTGAAAGGTAGCTCAATGTGGATGTTTTGACCAACACGAACTGCAAGCTCTCCATTGGGGTAGTCAATGAGGTTAGCTTCAGGTGGAATAATGAAGTCAATCACAGATATTGGACCAATTTGAGAGAAGTCACTTCTACCTTTTTCATTCTTAGCAAACACTCTGAAATCCATGAGAGCATTCTCTCTGAGTCCTGTCACCTCACACGTGCAGCGCTTGCATGTAGCACCTAAAGACCAGTGAACCTCTTCCTGGCTTCTCTTCTCAATGATGTACTCTGTTATGTGGCTGCCACCGTCATGGTCTGGTCTGGTCCACTGCAGAGTAACAGAGGTCTTTGTGGAGTCCACCATCACGAGATCTTTAACAGCTCCTGGGGTTTCTGTCGCTCTGACAGGCTCAGTGGTCTCACAAGTATCGCCAACACCATGCTCGTTTTCAGCTGACACACGGAAGAAGTATGCTACATCTTCCTCCAGCCCAGACACCTTGAAGGACGTGTTGAGACATTCTGTAGTGATGACCTGGTAGGCCTTCATGGTGGAACCCTTCTTCTCAACGATGTAATTAGTGACGGGAGAACCACCATCAATGACAGGAGCCTCCCAGCTGAGGGTCAGCTTTCCTCTTGTCACATTCTTCACAAGTAATTTCTGGCAGGCAGAAGGACTGTCAAGAACCTTGAGTGATACTGTAATTATCTTTGGTTCTCCAACACCGTTCTCAATCTCCAGCAGATATTTTCCACAGTCATCACGGGTGACTTTGGGGATGAGGAGCGTAGTGGATCTCTCAGTACTGTTGATGGTGTAGCGGTTGTCACCAGCTATATTGCGGTCACCACGACGCCAGGTGACATTAGGCACAGGACGTCCCTTCAGTGGAATGAACACTTCCACATCTCGGCCAGCTTTAGCTGTGTACTGAGTTGTCATGGGGATGTCCAAGTCCAAATCAGCTTCCTCTGTTGAATTTGAGAGTGATCATTAATCATTATGGCACAATGAAAATCATCCAAAAATAAGATTTACTGAGCGCAAGGGCAAAATAAAGGACTTTAGGGCCTCAATAAACTTGAATTTAACTTTTAATGAATAACTTTTAACTTAACAAACCTAAGATATCTTTGGCTTGAATGGGTTGGTACATCTTGATGTCCTCTCCTTTTCCCTTGCTGTTGACAGCAGAGACTCTGAAGAAGTAGTAGGTGCCAGGTTTAAGGTGGGGCACTACATACTCGCATGCCTTGACCTGTGGGTTGATAGTAACCCATTCTTTTTCCCCTGAACTCATCTGTTCCAGGATGTAGTGGGTGATTTCACTGCCACCATCATAGACTGGCTTCTCCCAACCAAGGGTGATGGAGGTCTTTGTAGAATCGATCACACGCAGCTTAGTGGGTTCACCAGGCAGGTCTTGAGAAAAGAAAAAGGGATGGCTTTTTTTCAGTATGAGAGTAAAATAATCTCAGTAAGAAATTTCTCAGTCTGGCATTGTGATGTTAAGTGCAAATTAAAGACATACCAATGGGATCGTAGGCTCTGTAAATCTCAGAGGCCTCAGAGTAATTTCCTGCACCAGCCTTGTTGACAGCGCATACTCTGAACTGGTATTCATTGTTCTCCACGAGGTTGCTGACCTTCTGTCTGGTGTCTCGGATAGTGCCCTTCACCACCTGGACACAAGCAGTGCATGTTATGATGCTTCCATTTGTCAAACATTATAGATTTAAAACCTTTTAAGGGTTATGGTCACTTCAGCTAACAAACCTTAAACCACTGCAGACTCTTCTTCTCTCTCTTTTCAAGATAATAGCCATCAATGTCACTTCCTCCATCCACTGCTGGTCTTTCCCAGATCACTGTCATGGTGGACTTCGTGATCATGGTAACCTTAGGCTTGGATGGCTCACTGGGAGGTACTGTACAAGATGAAAGTCATCACGTTAGATACTTAAAAAACAAAACAAAAAAAATAATAATAATTTTGTCACTATGATCACCGATGAGGCATTTTATTTACTTACCAAATGCATTCTTTGCGATGATGGGCACAGATTCCAGTGGGTCTCCAATGCCGTACTTGTTGACTCCACGGACTCTGAAGATGTACTCATTACCCTGAATCAGTCTGGGTACGTTCACAATACAGTCGACCAGTTTCTCTGAGACAATAGACCACATTACCCTGCTGGTCTCCCTCTTCTCTACAATGTAATGGGTTACCATGGCACCGCCCTCATCATCAGGTGGAGACCACATGATGGTGATGTTGTCCGCTGTCACCTTCTTAAACTGGATTTCACCAGCAGGGGGGCCTGGCTTATCTGATTAGTGGAGGGACAGATTCGTGTACATCAGATGTTGGGCAAATTGTTGGCAGTGCTAAATGATCGGCATAAATAATAATGTGATTTAAATAATATTTAAATACCTTGAATGAGCAGCCTGACAATGCCACATGCACATCCCAGAGAGTTCTTCACTTTGACCTCATAAGTTCCAGAGTTCAGGCGAGTGGTTTCCTTCAGGAAAATACTGGTGGATTCAAACGTGTGCTTGAATGAGAGCTGGGCACTTGGCTTAAGTTCTCTGCCATCCTTCAACCACTCAATCGTTGGGGCAGGTTTGGCTGTGATGTTGAACTTGAGGTCCACATTAGAGCCAGCCATGTGCTTGACCTCATTGAGATACTCCTGAGGTATTTCAATTTCTGGGACGCCTAGAGAAAAAAAAAGTAAAATGTGTGGGAGAGTTTAAATTCTGCTTGGTATATGCATCACATGTTATGGAACATATCAAGATGCAGAAGCAAATGTGGGATCAGGTACAACAGAATTATCAAAGACCTACCGTAAGTGTCCACGCATGTGGCTGGTCCAGCTGTCGCTGATGGGTTACTCACTGAGCCAACGGCATTTCTTGCCATGACTCTGAACTCATAAGTCTCATCCTGGGTAAGGCCGGTCACAGTGAAGCGTCTGTCTGTGATATTGGTGAGGTTAGCTTTGGACCACTTAGGACTAACGCCTTCTCTCTTCTCGATCATATAGCCGGTGATGGGGGATCCACCATCGTAGTTGGGCTTCTCCCAGGCCAGGCTAATGGAGTGTTTGGTGATGTCAGAGATGCGCAGGTTGATTGGTGGCTCTGTAAGAAAAAGGAACCACACATTGAATGACAATTCCACAAACATCTGAACTCCCTGTATTTTTACTTAAATGGTAATGGCAACTTCATTTACATTGCACATTTTATTTCATGTAATCCAAATGTTCTTAATATATAAAAACAAAATAAGTAATATATAATACATTTATACATGCATATGTAAACAAAGTTATACATATCTACACACAGCATACTCTAAGTTCTTTGACTTGCTTTCCTGCAATGTTTAAATTGTTGTTATGGAAAATCCTAACTCAAGAGTGCAGCAAAACCAGGCATTTTTGTTACTTCAGGACTGGAGTACTGCAATTATTTGATAGTTGGAATAGCCTCTGAATACCCTTCTGTTGTTGAATTGTCCATTACTGCAGAATGATTAGCAGGAGAGATTTTCTCCAATCTTAAACTCCCTTTGTTGCCTTCCTTGGATCCTCAATTGGTTGAGACCTCCTGGTTCTGCTGTCCAAGTTTTTTCTCCTTGTTAATAAGTATTTTTTTCTGTCCACTGCTGCCTTGTGCTTGTTCAACGAGGTGAAGATTTATTGAAACCTGCTGGGTTCCTTAACTCTGTAGCTTTTTCTTTCTAATATGAATGTTGAATCTGGACTCGAGCGGAATTAATCGGATTAACTGAATTACAATGAACTAAACTGACTTGGAATCTAAATGTATTTAATTTAACTTGTCATGAATTGATGCTATACAAAGGAAGTGAAATAAAATCTATTTATTTCATCACACAATCACACATACAAATGTAAAAACCTTTTGGATTTGTCACTCACCACAAGCATCAATGGCCAACACAGCATCCGAGACTTTACTGAAAGCACTGACTCCAGCAGCATTTTCTGCTGCCACTTTGAACTCGTAAATAAGTCCAGCGTTGATGTTGGTGACCTTGAAGTGTGTAGCGCGGATCACTGTTTTGTTGACTCTCTGCCACAGGATGCTGTTTTTGTCTTTCATCTGGAGATGGTAGCCAAACACGTGGCTTCCTCCATCTGATTTGGGCTCCTTCCAGGCCACAGTGATGGACTCCCTGGTTACAGCAGTAACCTCTGGAGTTGACGGAGCATCTGGAAGAGCTAATGGAAAGAAATAACGTCATTGGACGTTGTTCTTAATATAATAACTGATTAGCAAAATATTGCTCATGAAAAATAAAAGACTGATGCTAAACAAACATTGCTTACTGTATGGAAGGCTGACGGTAACAGTTGGAGAGTCAAGGTGTTCACTAATTCCATATCTATTCTCAGCTCTGATCCTGAACTGGTACTCCACACCAGTGGTCAGCTTCATGATCTTCATGGTGCATCGGGCCACAGCAGAAGAGACATCCATCCAGTTGGCAGTAGTCGTCTCTCTTTTCTGGATTATGTAGTTGGTGATGGGGCTACCACCTTCATATGCTGGTGGAAGCCACTTCAGGCTCACACTGTCTTCTGTGACGTCAAACATCTCCACTGGTCCAACTGGGGCACTTGGGCGATCCAAAACTACAATGTTAATGAAGGATTTGGTGGTTCCATTGGAGTTGGAGGCAGTGATATCATAGCGTCCTGAGTCTCCAGCGATGCTCTCACGTACAGTGATCTTGATGCTATCAGGAGTGACTTCAGAGTTGAACCTCATTGTTGATTTGAGCTGCACATTATCCTTGGACAGAGTGACCTTGGGCAAGGGCCGGCCTGTCAATGGGATCTCACACTTGAGAGTGGAACCAGCTCTAACGTATACTGTGTTGTGGGGGAAGTCCTTCATTATGATCTCAGGAGATTCTAGAGCAACAAAAGGAACAGAATTAAGAAATGTGAGACTTAGATCAAGTCAGTATCCCTTACTTGTAAACATATAATTATAAAAAAATGTCTGTGTTTGCAAGTATTCTTAGCCTTCACTAATCACGCTGTTTAATCTAAAAAATACACTCACCAAGCTGGTCTTTGACCACAACAGGTGTAATCATTTCCTTAACATCACTGTATCCAGCATGGTTCTCAGCTCTGACTCTGAAGAAATATTCTGCATTCTCCCTCAGCCCAGACACGGTGAAGTGGATGAACTTCGTGACACCACACTTGACCCACTTCTCCTGCCCTTTTTCCATTGCTTCAACAAGGTAGCCAGTGATTCTGCTGCCTCCATCCTGTTCTGGTTTGGCCCAGGCCAATGATACACTCTCCTTAGTCACATCAGTTGCTCCCAGCTTAGGCGGTGGGCTTGGTTTTTCTAGAAAAGGAGGACATTTTTAAAAAAAAAATATATAAATATAATATTGATAATATTAGGTGTTACATTGTGAAAGAACTATTTTATCAACTCTAAACTCAATACCTGTGATCTTGGTTCCCTCTTTGGTCTCTGCAGGAACGCCAATGCCATATTCATTCTCGCCTGTCACTCTGAAGTAGTAGACTTCTCCTTCCTTTAGGTCTGACACCTTGTATGTCAGTCTATGGCAGGTGTCAGTCAGCCTAGTCCAGCCTTTCTTGCTGGCCTCACGGAAATCAACAAGGTAATTCTTGACTGGTCCTCCTCCTTCGTTGTCTGGTGTGTCCCAGGTGACAGTAGCAGATGTCTTTGTCACGTCTTTCACTTCTACACGGGCAGGAGGTCCAGGTGAGTCCAGGACTCTGACACTAAGTGTCAATGAGGAGGTTCCAGCTACATTGGACAAGGTGACAGTGTATTTTCCTGAGTCACTGCGTGTTGCTTTTTCTAAGGTGATTGAGGTGTAGGTGTCTGTAGTTTCAATAGCAGCACGGACTCTTAAGTCAACATCAGGCTTTGTCCAAGCAACGGTGGGGACGGGTTTGCCTTTGAAGGGCACCTTCATGGTGAAAGAGCTTCCATCTTTGACAATAAGAGTCTTCCTCATATCATTGCTGATCTCAAAGACTGGTTCTTCTTCTTTTTCTTTGGCAATCTGTTTGTCGGACTCAGGACTGGGTTCACTGACTCCAATCTTATTAATGGACTTGACGACAAATACGTATTCCTCTCCAGGTGTCAATCCCACCACTGTAAACTCTGTGTTCTTGGTGTTCTGGACTCCAACAATCCATTCATCATCCAATGACTTTCTGTACTCTACTCTGTAACCAGTCACAGGTGCTCCACCATCAAATAGCGGTTTATTCCATGACAGTGTGACTGTGGTCTTTGTAGAGTCCACAATCTTGGGCTTAGCAGGAGGTGAGGGCAGGAACTGTGGGTCTTCAGCCTTGGAGAGTGGGCATGGGGTGCTGGGAGCACTAAGGCCTGCAGCATTCTCTGCAAACACTCTGTACTCATACTCGCAGCCTTCACGAAGGTTTGAAGCCTTTACTCTGAGGTCGTAAACAGGTTTCTTGTTGACTCGGACCCAGCGGAGGCCTGTTTTCTCGCGTCTTTCAATTACATAGCCTGAGATACTGCTGCCACCATCAGAAACTGGTCTTTCCCAACAGATGGTCATTGCCTCACTAGTAACTGAGGTGACCTGGACATGAGTGGGAGCTGCAGGCACAGTAAATGGATCCATGGCCTTTGCTGGCTCACTCTCCAGAGGCTCACCATCTCCATATTTGTTGACTCCCCTGACCCTGAAAATGTATTCATTTCCTTTAAGCAGCTTAGTCACTTTACAAGTAGTTGCCTTCATGTCACCATAGACAAGAGTCCAAGCAAGACGACTTGTCTCACGCTTCTCCACAATGTAATGCATGATTTCAGCTCCTCCATTCTCCTGAGGAGGGCCCCATGTTAGGGTACATTTCTCTGCTGTAATGCCAGACACTGCCAAAGGTCCTGAGGAAGGTCCAGGTCTGTCTAGAACCTTACAGTTGATAGCCACAGACCTGGTTCCTCCAACATTGTGCAGACTCAGGACATATTGACCAGAGTCCCTCCTGATAGCATCTCTAACAATCAGAGTGGTTGTGAAGTTGGTGGAGGTAATTTCACACCTAGCCTTTGCATCAATCTCCTTCCCATCTTTAGACCAGGTGATGACTGGGAGTGGACGCCCTGTGATTTCAGCATCAATTCTAATAAGCTCTCCAGCCTTAATGACAACCAGCTGCCTGAGTTTATCCTCCAAGAAAATAGTGGGAGGGTCCACATCATCCTTGACAGTAACAGGGCCTGTGCTTTCTGAAGGAACACTCAGCTGCTCTGCAGAATTCTTAGCTATAACATGGAAGTCATACTGGACATCTTCTGTGAGTCCTGTTACATCAAAGTAGGTATCTTGCAGATTGGTGAAGTTGCATTTCAGCCAGCGGCCACTGGGAAGCTCTTTACACTCCACAATGTACCCAGTAATTTTCACTCCACCATCATACTCAGGGCCATCCCAGAAGAGGGAAACTGAGTTTCTGGTAATGTTTGTTACTTTAAGGTTACGTGGAGGTTCACATGGGTCCCTGGCTGCAACGGGCTCACTAGGCTTAGTGCATGGACCAATGCCTGCAATGTTCTCAGCATAGACTCTGAACTGATACATTATGCCTTCCTCAATGCCAGTCATCTTAAACTGGTTTTCAGGCAGCAGACCTCGGTTGACTTTGGTCCACAAAATGCTGCTCTGTTCTTTGCATTCAATATGATAACCAATGACAGGACTTCCACCATCACTGGCAGGTCTGCCCCATTCTACCAGCATGCCAGTTTTGGTTGCATGGGCAACGTGGAGGTTGGTTGGAGGGCCAGGTGGCTCAAATGGATACTGAGCAACAACAGGGGCAGAGTCAATGGAAGAACTCTTTCCATAACGGTTTTCAGCTGCAATACGGAACTGGTACTCTGTTCCTTGATTGAGACGAGTAACCTTTATTGATGTCCTGGCCACTGTGGCTGAGACAATCTGCCATGTGGTAGTGGTGGTGTCCCTTTTCTCCACAACATAATTGTTAATCTGGCATCCACCATCGTAGGCTGGAGGATCCCAAGACAATGAGATGAAGTCAGCACTCACCTCATCAAATTTAATGTTACTGGGTGGGCCGGGTTTGTCCAGGACTACAACAGAGACTTCAGCTGTCTTGGTGCCGATTGAGTTCATCAGTGTAATCTCATACTTTCCAGCATCCTCTTTGGTGGCATCTTTGATGATAATCTTAGATGAAGTCTTGGAATTAACAACATTAACTCTGGTAGTCTGTTTAAGAGAATGGCCATCCTTCTTCCACGAAACATCAGGTTGGGGCCTTCCCTTGAAAGGAACATCAATCTTCAAGTCATCTCCTGCTTTCACACTGTATGTGGTGAAGAGAAGGTTGACGATGGGCTCCATTGTGATGTCCTTTACCACCACAGGGGCAGCCAAAGGCTTTGGATCACTCCTGCCCTTATCATTAACAGCAATCACTCTGAAGGAGTATTCCTCACCAGTAGTTAGTCCATCAATCGTAGCTTCCAGTGCTTTGGCTTCACTGCACACTGTCCATTTGTCATCTCCTTTGGGCTGCATCTCCACAATATATTTTGTTATTTTGCTGCCTCCATCATGGTCAGGTTTCTCCCAGGAAAGAGTGACAGTATGACGAGTCACATCAACAACAACAATCTTACCAGGAGGCAAAGGTGCCTCTGATATCTTTACTTGATCTGTGAAAGCAGGCAGACCTACTCCTAGCTCATTCACAGCCAACACACGGAAGTAATATCGGCCTCCCTCTTGCAGGTCAGAAATAATGTAAGAGTTCCTTACACAGTTGGTAGACACACTGGTGAAAGCCATTCTCTTCTGCTCTCTCTTCTCCACGATATAGTGTGATATCTTAGCCCCACCATCAATCAGAGGAGGCTCCCAGGACAGAGAGACAGAACTTCTCTTCACATCCTTAACCTGCAGATTGGTTGGAGCACTAGGGGAGTCTAGAACTCTAACATTGATGAAGGCTGATTTAGAGCCACTGAGGTTCTCAAGGGTCAGTACATATTTGCCGGTGTCGAATCTGTCAACATTCTCAATCACGAGCATTGTGTAAGAGCTTGTGACTTCAATTTGAGCACGTTCATTCAGAGTGCCATCAGCCTTTGACCATTTAACTTCAGGCTCAGGCTTTCCTCTGATTGTCACAAACAGCCGTAGGGTGGCAGTGGCACGAACATTGACCATCTTCCTCAGGTCAGCATCTAGCTCAATTTCAGGAGCCTCAAGCTTCTCTGCAGCGACCACAGACCCAGGTAAGTCTACGTGTTCCCCTACTCCCTCACAGTTAACAGCACAAATACGGAACTTGTACTCTGCATTCTCTTTTAGTTTCTTAACTGTGTAGCGAGTGTCTGGAACACCAGTTGGAGGTGTGCAAACAACCCACTCATCATCTCCTACCTCATTCATTTCAACAACATATCCAGTAATTTGTGCCCCGCCATCATAGATTGGCCTGGACCAGGTCAGGGAGACTGTGGTGCTGGAATGATCAGTGACTTTAGGGTTATTTGGAGGTCCTGGTGTATAGATGGCATCACATGCTTTGATGTACTGTGTTGGTGGGCTAGGCTTTCCAACCCCAGCAGCATTTTCAGCTGAGATTCTGAATTCAAAGGAGTGTCCCTCTGCAAGGCCAGTGCACCTGAATCTTAAGTCAGTTAGCCTCTTCTTGTTGCACTTGGTCCATCTGATGCCATCCTTATCACGTTTTTCAAGTATATATCCTTCAATCTCAGCTCCTCCATTGTTCTCAGGTCTCTCCCAAGTAAGCACCATGGAGTCTCTAGTTATGGCACTGGCCTCTGGGGTGGAGGGGGCACTGGGAACAGTGAATGGGTTTCGAGCAATGACAGGCTCTGACTCTAAAGGCTCGCCAACTCCATATTTATTGACAGCAGTGACTCTGAAGATATATTCATTGCCAGGGAGAAGTTTTGTGACTTTGTAGCTGATTGCCTGGATCTTGGGCTCAACCATGGTCCATGACAAACGACTGGTTTCTCTCTTCTCAATGATGTAGTGAGAGATGCTAGCTCCACCATCATGAGATGGGTGGCTCCAGTGAAGATAGCATTTCTCAGCTCTAACTCCTTTGACCTCTAATGGGCCATCTGGAGGACCAGGTCTGTCCAGAACTTTAACATTGACTGGGATCATCTTGATTCCACCCACATTGACAAGCTTGAGGACAAAGTGGCCACCATCCACTCTGATGCAGTCCTTAACTGTCAGGATGGTACGTGTGAGTGTGGTTTTGACCTCCATTCTTGGTGTGGCTTTGTCAATTTCCTTTCCATCCTTTAACCATGTGACCTCAGGCAGAGGCTTGCCAGTGTAGTCAGCATCAATGACAAAAGTCTCACCAGCACTAACAACAGTCAGATCCTTGAATTTAGAATCCATGGTGGCTTCTGGAGCCTCAATTTCGTCTTTGGCTGTAATTTGTCCTGTGCTCTCAGACGGACGACTGGAAATGCCTGCACCATTTTTGGCAACTACTCTAAATTCATAAATACAGTCCTCGGTAAGACCTGTGATTGTGAACTGGGTATCAATGATGTTGGTGAAGCTGGCCTTCATCCAACGGGTGTCTGGGTGCTTTTTCCTCTCAATCACATAGCCGGTGATTGCACTGCCTCCATCATACTGGGGCTTCGTCCATTGGAGTGTAACATGATTTCTTGTGATTTCAATGGCATTAGGAGTGCCTGGTGAGTCACAGGGGTCTCTGGCTACTGTACTCTCAGAAAGCTTGCTTGCTGGGCTGACACCAGCAATGTTCTCAGCATAAACTCTAAATTCATATTCAATACCTTCTTCCAGCTCTGTGGTCTTGAAACGTGCGTCTGGGATTAGAAGCTTATTCAGTTTAGTCCACAAAAGGCTGTTCTTCTCCTTTCTCTCCAGGTGGTAACCAAGGATAGGACTGCCTCCATTGTTGGCGGGAGGTTTCCATTCAACAACCATGCTATCTTTGGTTGCAGCTGTAATGACTGGTGTTCCAGGGGCAGCGGGCTCACTGAATGGATACTGAGCAACAACAGCAGCAGAGACAATGGCTGGACTTTTTCCGTATCTATTCTCAGCGGACACTCTGAACTGATACTCAACTCCAGTCTTTAGGTTGGTGACTTTGATGGTTGTCCTGGCAATAGTAGCAGACACAATCTGCCATGCAGTGGTGGTTGTGTCTCTCTTCTCTACAATATAGTTGTTGATCTGACAGCCTCCAGTATACCCTGGTGGCTCCCAGGAGAGGGTGACATAATTACAGCTCACCTCCTCAATCTTCACAGGTCCAGTGGGTGGCCCAGGTTTGTCAAGAATAATGACAGCAATCTCCTCTGTGGTTGTTCCAATGCTGCTGGTGGCTGTAATGGTGTATTTACCAGAGTCTTCTTTATTTGCATCTTTGATGACCAGCTTAGTAGATGACGATGTGCTGGATACATTTAATCGAGTTGTTTCCTTAAGAGCGTGTCCTTCCTTTTTCCATTCAACCTTGGGAGCTGGGCGTCCAAATACTGGAATCTCAATCTTCAGATCCTCACCATGCAGTATACTATAAGTGTTGAATCTCATCTTGAGTCTGGGCTCGATGGTCACATCTTTAGCAGTGACTGCTACAGCCAGGGGTCTGGGGTCACTCCTGCCCTTATCATTGAAGGCTGACACTCTAAACAGGTACTCATGTCCAGAACTGAGGCCTGTAACAGTGCCTTCACATGTTTTGGCTGTGGTAGCCACCACCCATTCCTCTGAACCTACAGGTTGCATCTCAATGTAATAGCCAATGATCCTGCTGCCTCCATCATGATCTGGCTTCTCCCAAGACAGTGAGGCAGTGGTTTTTGTCACGTCTGTCAAAGTGACCTTGCCTACAGACAGAGGTGGCTCAGATGTTTTAACAGACTGTTCTGTCTCAGCTGGCTGTCCCACACCAAATTCATTCTCAGCTAAAACTCTGAAATAATAGATCATTCCCTCAGTTAGGCCAGTGATACGGTAGCTTGTCTTTGTACATTTGTTGTCGACATTAGAATAAACTTTCCTGGTTGACTCTCGCTTTTCAACCAAGTAATTCTTGATTCTTGCACCACCATCAATAATAGGAGGCTCCCATGTCAGAGTAACACTCTCCCTCTTAATGTCTTTTACAGTTAGATTTAGAGGAGCCCCTGGAGTGTCCAGAACTTTAACAGATACAAAGGCAGATTTGGTGCCAGCACTGTTTTCTAAGTTGAGGATGTACTTCCCAGCATCGAATTTGTCACAAATGTCAACGGAGAGCTGTGTGTAATCGTCACCTGTTTCAATCTGAGCTTTACTGGGCAGCTCACCATCCTCTTTGGCCCAGCTTACTTCAGGAGTGGGACGACCCTTGAAAGGTATGCAGATTCTCATTGAACCTCCTGCTCTTACAACTATTCCCTTCCTCAGCTCAGAATCCAGAATCACCTCTGGTGCATCAATCTTATCAACGGGTTTCACAACTCCCTGAATCTCTGTGGGTTCACCAACACCCTCTTTATTAATTGCACAGACGCGCACTTTGTATTCCTGGTGTTCTATCAACTTTTTGATGGTAAACTTAGTATTGTTTACGCCAGTGGGTGGTGTGCATATGGTCCATTCCTCCTCATCAGCCTTAGTTATTTCAACAGCATACCCTTGAATTTCACTACCACCATCATAGATAGGTCTATGCCAAGCCAGAGTGACGGAGTCTTTGGTGGTGTCAACCACATGGACATTAGTTGGACTACCAGGTTCAAAGGTGGGATCACAGGCTTTGAGGTAGGGTGTAGCTGGGCTTGGCTGGCCCACTCCAGCTGCATTCTCAGCAGATACCCTGAATTCATATTCATGGTCCTCAGTCAGTCCTGTGACTCTGAAACGTAAATCCGTCAACCTGCGTTTGTTGCACTTGGTCCACCTCACTCCAGCTCTGTCTCTCTTCTCAACGATGTAACCACTAATATCACTGCCTCCTGTTTTCTCAGGACGGTTCCAACAGACTGTCATGGAGTCCCTGGTAATATTAGTTATCTCAAGTTCCCGAGGTGAGCCAGGAGGAACAAATGGATTTCTCATTATAACAGGTTCTGATTCAAGAGGTTCACCCACTCCATATTTATTGACAGCCATGACTCTGAAGATGTATTCATTGCCCTTCAATAATTTGGTAACCTTGAACATTGTAGCACCACAATCACTGGAGACAACAGTCCACGCCAGGCGGCTGGTTTCCCTCTTCTGAATGACATAATGAGAAATACTAGCTCCCCCATCATGCCTGGGTGGTAGCCATGATAGTGAGCATTTCTCCTCAGTAACATTGCTGACTGTAAGAGGTCCCTCTGAGGGTCCAGGTCTGTCCAGAACCTTTACACTGAATGGTACAGTCTTTGTTCCAGCCACATTTGTCAGAACCAAGGTGTACTGTCCACCATCTACTCTAATGGCATCCTTCACAACGAGCAGGGGTTTAAAATCTGTGTTTTTGATCTCAGCTCTTGCTGTGTTTTCAACCTCAACATTTCCCTTGAACCACTGGGCTGTTGGAATAGGTTTTCCTTCAGCACTGGCCTCCAGCTGGAATGTCTCTCCAGCATTAACAACAATTGTCTGGTTGTAAATAGGATCTGTTTCACATTTAGGCATATCAACTTCATCCTTGGCTGTTATGGATCCTGTTGTCTCAGAAGGCTTGCTGACAGCACCAGCTGCATTCCTGGCAATCACTCTGAAGTCATATTTGCAGTCCTCTGACAGACCAGTAACTGTGAATTCATGCTCAATGATGTTTGCAAAGCTAGCCTTCATCCATTTTCCCTCTGGAAGGTCACGTTTCTCAACAGTGTAGCCAGTGAGAAGACTTCCACCATCATACTGTGGTGCAGTCCACCTTAGCTTCACTGAATGTCTTGTAACAATCAAAGCCACAGGACGACCAGGAGGATCACAAGGGTCACGGGCTACATACACCTCAGAGACCTTACTGCATTTTCCAATGCCAACAATATTCTCAGCATACACTCTATATTCATACTCAATGCCTTCCTCAAGCGGAGTGGATTTGAATCTACAGTCTTGGATAAGCATTTTGTTGATCTTGGTCCAGAGGATGCTGTTCTTCTCTTTTCTCTCAAGATGGTAGCCCAGGATAGCACTGCCTCCATCAGATGGGGGTTTATGCCACTCAACCACCATATAATCTTTAGTATATGAGGACACAAATGGTGTCCCTGGGGGACCAGGCTCCTGGAATGGATATTGTGCTATAACAGGCTCTGAATCAATTGCATAACTCTTTCCATATCTATTCTCAGCATAGATTCTGAACTGGTATTCAGCGCCAGTCTTCAAATTAGCCACCTTTAATGTGGTTCTAGCCACAGTGGCAGAAACAACCACCCAGTTGGTTGTGGTTGTGTCTCTCTTCTCCACCACATAATTTGAGATTGGACAGCCACCTGTGTATGTGGGAGGTTCCCAGCTAAGGGTCATACTCTCAGCACTGATATCATCAATCTTAACGGGGCCTGTTGGTGGGCCAGGTTTGTCCAGGCTGATCACTTCTATAGTTGCTTCCTTGGAACCCAGAGTGTTGGAAATGGCAATAGTGTACATACCTCCATCCTCTCTGGTGGCATCCTTAATGGTGAGAGTGGTATGATGTGCTGAGTCAGTGACATTGACTCTGGTGGTCTGCTTAAGGGCTGCTCCATCCTTGGTCCAGGTGATGGTTGGTTTTGGATGGCCAGCAATTGGAACCTCTATTTTCAGGTCATATCCTACCTGAACACTGTAGGAACTCACTTTGGGTCTGACAGAAGGTTCTATGACAAGGTCCTTTGCGACAACTGATTGAACCAGTTGCCTTGGGTCACTTTTGCCTTTGTCATTTACAGCAGCAACTCTGAACTGATATTCCTCTCCTTTAAGAAGGTTGGACACTGTAGTCTCCAGGCCCTTAACACTGGCGCACACAGACCAAGTCTCACTGTCTTTAGGACACAGTTCAATTTCATAGTAACTGATTCTGCTACCACCGTCATGTACAGGTTTCTCCCAGGATAGAGAGACAGTGCTATGAGTGACATCAACAAGGCTGACCTTGCCAGGTGGCTGAGGCTTCTCAGAAATTTTTATTGGCTCTGCAGTTTTAGCTTGGAGACCCACACCATATTCATTCTCAGCCAATACTCTAAAGAAAAAGATTCCACCCTCTGGAAGAGGTTCAACTTTGTATGACATCTTGTTGCAGGTGGTGATCGTACTGTAAACTTTTCTAGTACTCTCACGTTTCTCAACAATATAATGCTTAATCTTTGATCCACCATCCAAAAGAGGAGGCTCCCAGGTGAGACTGACTGAGTTCTTGGTAATCTCTTTCACCGTCAGGTTAGTGGGTGGACTAGGAGAGTCCAGGACTCTGACACTGATGAAGACTGACTTCACTCCACTGGCATTCTCTGCTGTCAAGGTGTATTTGCCACTGTCAAATCTGTCAACATTCTCAATGACAAGTGAAGCATAGCTGCCTGTGTTGTCAATTTGGGCAGTTTCCTTAATCTCACCATCAGCCTTGCCCCATTTCACCTCAGGAGCTGGGCGACCTCTCACAGGGACAAACAGCCGGAGGGTGCTTGCAGCTCTGATGTTGATCATTTTTCTCATATCAGTATCCAGTTCAAGATCAGGAGCCTCAAGTTTCTCCTCCAAAAGGATTTTTCCAGGCACATCAGCATGCTCACCAACACCAACTTTGTTGACAGCACACACTCTGAATTGGTACTCGTGCCTCTCAAGAAGCTTTTTCACGGTAAACTTAGTGTCTGTGATTCCAGTGGGAGGAGTGCACATGAACCACTCATCAGTGACCTCGTTGCATGCCTCAACAATGTAAGCCTGAATCTCACAGCCACCATCATAAATGGGTTTTCCCCATGCCAGCGACACAGTGGTCCTAGATGTGTCTACTACTTTTGGATTGTTTGGTGGACCTGGTTTGAAGATGGGGTCAAGTGCTTTGTAGTACACTGTTGCTGCACTAGGTGTGCCAACTCCAGCAGCATTTTCAGCAGAAACTCTGAATTCATAGCTATGGTTTTCAAGGAGACCTGGCACTCTGAAACGGAGCTCACTCACATTGCGCTTGTTGCATCTGGTCCACCTCACACCATCCTTGTCACGTTTCTCAACAACATATCCCTGGATGGGACTACCACCATCATCAGCGGGTCTCTCCCAGGTAACCACCATTGAATCCTTAGTAATAGTGGACACTTCCACCTCAGTTGGTGGCTTGGGAGTTACAAATGGATTTCTGGCGATCATTGCATCAGATTCCAGGGGCTCACCAACACCATATTTGTTGACTGGGATCACTCTGAAGATGTACTCATTACCAGGAAGAAGTTTAGTAATTTTCAGATTCAGTGTCTGGACTTTTGGTTCAACTACAGTCCAAACCAGTCTGCTGGTTTCCCTCCTCTCAACAATGTAATGGGAAACATCACTGCCTCCATCCTGCAATGGAGGTTTCCAGGAAATTGAGCACTTTTCATTCGTTACTCCATAGATGGAGATAGGGCCCTCAGGTGGACCTGGTCTGTCCAATACTTTGACATTAATATTGACAGTTTTCTCTCCTCCGACATTCTTTACCAGCAAAGTGTATTGACCTCCATCAACACGGATAGCTTCTTTAACAACTATACACGCTGTAAAGTCTGTGTTTTTGATCTCTACGCGAGCTGCTTCTGTAATTTCATTGCCCTCTTTTAGCCAGTGGACAGTGGGCACAGGCTTACCAGAGATGCCAGCTTCAAGCTTGAAAGTCTCTCCAGCATTTACTACTACAGCCTGGGAGTACTTAGCCTCCAAGTCAATTTTGGGTGGATCTACCTCATCCTTGGCAGTGATGGCTCCAGTAGAATCAGATGGTTGACTGCTGACACCTGCAGCATTTCTGGCAATAACACGGAACTCATAAACTTGGTCTTCTTTAAGCCCAGTGACAATGAATTCTGTCTCAATGATGTTGGTGAAGCTGGCCTTCATCCAGCGACCACCTGCTTCCTTTTTCTCAACCAAATAACCTGTGATTTTGATGCCACCATCATACTCAGGTTTGGTCCATCTAAGTGTCACTTTGTTTCTTGTTACAATCACAGCTTCTGGTTTTCCTGGTCTTTCACAAGGATCTCTGGCCACTTGCATTTCACTGACTTTGCTGGCTTTGCTGATGCCAACGATATTCTCAGCATAGACTCTGAACTCATATTCAATACCTTCCTCAAGGCCAACAGCCTTGAATCTGGTCTCTGGGATGAGTTGTTTGTTCTGTTTCACCCACAGTAGGCTATTCTTCTCTTTAAGTTCTAGGTGGTATCCCAGAACCTTGCTTCCACCATCATTGCTGGGTTTCTCCCACACAACCACCATGCTCTCTTTGGTGGCTGACTGCACCACAACAGAACGTGGTGAAGCGGGCAACTCAAATGGATACTGAGCAATAATGGACTCAGAGAGCAGGAATGAGGACTTTCCATATCTGTTCTCCGCGGCAATCCTAAACTGGTACTCAGATCCAGTCTTCAGACGAGCTGCTTTGATTACAGTTCTGGCAACTGTAGCTGACACAATCTGCCAATTGGTGGTTGATGTGTCTCTCTTCTCCACAATGTAATTGTTGATGGCACAACCACCATCATACAGTGGTGGATTCCAAGACAGGACAACACTGTCAGCAGTGACTTCATCCAACTTAATTGGGCCAGTTGGAGGACCAGGCTTATCTAGTACAACAACACTGATATCTGTTGTGGCCTCACCGGCTGTGTTTGTCAGTTTGATAGTGTATGTGCCAACATCATCTCTGCAAGCCTCCCTAATGACCAGGAGAAGATTTTTGTCTGTGGCATCAGCATTAACTCTTGTTGTCTCCTTGAGAGGAACACCATCTTTCAGCCAAGTTGCTGTAGCTTTAGGATGGGCGGTATATGGTACATCTATTTTCACATCATCCCCTGCTAGCACGCTGAATGTTGTGAAAATAAGTTTGAAGGTTGGTGAGATAACCAGATCTTTAGCCACCACGGGCACGTTGAGAGGACGTGGATCACTGACACCCTTTTCATTCATGGCTGAGATACGGAACATGTACTCCTCTCCTTGTGTAAGTCCAGTGACCTGAGCTTCATTGGTCTTTACCACCATGACCTGGGTCCATTTCTCACTGCCTTTGCCTTGCATCTCAACAATATAGCCTGTGATTCTACTTCCACCATCATGGTCTGGCTTTTCCCAAGTCAATGTGATGGAGGTGCTAGTAACTTCAACAAGAGACACTTTGCCTGGTGGTAAAGGCTTCTCTGACACTTTGATTGGCTCAAGAGTCTCAACTGGCAGACCAATGCCATACTCATTCTCGGCCAGGATTCTGAAGAAGTACATTTTTCCTTCTTCCAACTCTCCAATCTTCCAGCTAGATTTATGACAACTGGCACAGACTGTTGAGTAGGCCTTCCTGGTAGATTCACGCTTCTCCACAATGTAGTTGCGGACTCTGGAGCCTCCATCAATGAGAGGTGCATCCCAAACAAGGGAAACCGAATCCCGAGTGACTTCCTTAATACTGAGGTTCTGAGGTGCTCCAGGAGTATCAAGCACCCTGACATTAACAAATGCTGCCTTGCTTCCTGACGCATTCTCTACAGTCACCAAGTATTTTCCTCCATCAAACCTGTCAACATTTTCTATTTGAAGTGTGGTGAATGATGAGGTTATTTCTATGTTTGCTTTGTCAAGAGATTCTCCATGCTCTCTTGACCATTTTACTTCAGGTGCTGGTCTACCCTTGATGGGTACAAAGAGTCTGAGTGTGCCACAGGCTCTGATGCAGACTACCTTACGCAGCTCTGCTCCAAGTTCAATTTCTGGGGGAAGCAGTCTGTCTTCAGCTTTAGGAGTTCCAGGAACAGCAGCAGGCTCACCTACTCCTTCACAGTTAGTGGCACAGATGTTTATCTTATACTCCTGGTTTTCCTTCAGATTGGTGATGGTGAAAGAAGTCGCTGTCCATCCCTTCTTGGGAGTCTGGATTGTCCATTCATCCTCCTCGGGTAGGCAGGTCTCCACAACGTAACCAGTGATTTCAGAACCACCATCATAGACAGGTTTGTTCCAAGCCAGTGTGATGGAGGACTTAGTGGTGTCCAGCACTCTGGGGTTTCCTGGAGGTCCAGGCTGGAAAATTGTGTCTATGGCTTTGTAGAAAGGACTGGAAGGACTAGGCTGGCTTAAACCAGCATTATTTTCAGCAAGAACTCTGAATTCATACTCATGTCCAGGTGTGAGACCAGAGGCCTTGAATCGCAAGTCAGTAACAGTCCTCTTGTTGCACTTCACCCAGCGTAGACCAGTCTTATCCCTTCTCTCGATTATGTATGTGTTAATTCTACTGCCTCCGTCATGTTCAGGGCGCTCCCAGCAGACGACCATAGAGTCCTTGGTAATTGTGGTGACTTCAGGCTGCGATGGTGGGTCACTGGGGACATAGGGGTTGGCACAAACAATAGATTCCGACTCCAAGGGCTCACCCACGCCATACTTGTTGACAGCCATGACTCTGAAAATGTACTCATTGCCCTTCAGAAGCTTAGTGACCTTGAACCTGTTTGCTTGAAGATCTGTGGCCACATTTGTCCATGCCAACCTACTGGTCTCGCGCCTCTGAATGATGAAATACTCAATCTTGGCACCACCATCATGTGTTGGATGCAGCCAGTTAAGAACGCATTTCTCAGCAGTCACATCTGTAACTGTGAGGGAGTCTGGTGGTCCAGGCCTGTCAAGCACCTTGACATTGAATGTAAATTTGGCAAAGCCACCAGGGTTGCTGGCAGTCAATGTGAAGGCACCGCCATCCCTCCTCAAGGAATCTTTGTTGGTGAGAGTTGTGTGGAAGTCAGATGACTTTATCTCTAGTTTGCCTGTATCCTCAAGCTCCTTTCCTTCTTTGGTCCACACCAGAGAGGGGAGTGGCCTGCCAGTTACATTGGCTTCAAGCTTGAACACCTCTCCTGCCATGACCACAACATTGCTGCTATATGAAGCGTCCACATCAAGCCTGGGCTCTTCAATGTCATCCCTGCATGTGATTGCCTCTGAAGACTGAGATGGAGCACTAACTGCACCAGCTGAGTTTCTAGCAAACACACGGAATTCGTAGGTTGCATCTTCAATTAGACCACTGACTGTGTACATAGTTTCAAGAATGTTGTTGAAGTTTGCTTTAAGCCAGCGTCCATTGGGCATCTCTCTTCTCTCTACTGTATATCCAGTAATAGAAAATCCACCATCACCCTCTGGTTTGGTCCATGACAGTGTCACTTCGTGCCTGGTGATGTTCAGTGCCACAGGTCTGCCTGGTGGATCGACTGGGTCCAAAGCGTACATAGGCTCAGAGGGTTTGCTTGGTTTGCTGAGACCAGCCATGTTTTCAGCGATAACACGATATTCATATTCAATGCCATCAACAAGGCCTGTGGATTTAAAGATATTTCCAACAACAAGAGCTTTGCTGACCCTCTGCCAGAGAATGCTGTTTTTCTCTTTTCTGTCCACGTGATAGCCTAAAATGGGACTTCCTCCATCAGTGGATGGCTCATTCCAACTAATAGTCATGGCATCTTTATTGAAAGATGAGACCACAGGAATGCCAGGCTGACTTGGTACATCAAATGGATATGCAGCCAGGACTGGTTCAGAGACAATACATGGTCCGATACCATATCTGTTCTGGGCCTTAACTCTGAACTGATACTGAGTTCCAGTATTGAGTCGGGCTGCTTTGAATGTGGTGCGGATAACCGTAGCGGCCAACTCCACCCAGGAAGTGCCAGTTGTCTCCCGCATCTCAACAATGTAATTGTTGATGGGAACACCTCCATCATTCTCTGGTGCCTCCCAGGACATCAGGACATAATCACATGAGACCTCGTCTAGCTTGATGGGACCAGTAGGTGGACCTGGAATGTCATGGACCAGAACCGTTATGGTCTCTGTGAGAGTTCCCAGCAAATTCTTTCCAGTCATGGAATACTGTCCTCCATCAGTTCTTTTGATCTCACTGATGTTGAGGATAGTTGATGTTGATGTGGTTTCAACATTCATTCTTTGTGTCTCCTTCAGGACCACATCTCCTTTCTTCCAGGAAACCACAGGCCTGGGTTTGCCCAGCACTGGAATCTCAACCTTCACACGATCCCCTGCCTTGGCGATTACAGTCTTCTGGTAGACCCCACGCAGGTCAAATGAAGGTGCAGACGTTTGCTCTCTGATGACAGCAGGCCTGCTCTCGCGAGGATCGCTTCTGCCTGATGCATTGACAGCCATTATACGGAAGGTATATTCAGTACCCTCGATTAGATCTGTAACAGTGTAATCCAAGGCCTTGATGGTGGCCACATGGACCCACTGTTCAGTGTCCTTTTTCTGGGCCTCAATGACATATCCAGTAATCAAACTGCCACCATCATGAAGGGGCTTGGCCCATGCAAGGCTGGCAGTGTCTGCTGTCACATCAGTGACATACAAGTTTTCTGGTGCAGAGGGAGCCTGAGACACCCTGATGGGCTCAGGAGTCTCAGCAGGCTCACCAACGCCAAGGTCATTTTCAGCAGAGATGCGGAAGTAGTAGTAAGATCCTTCCTCAAGGTCTGTAAATTTGAAGGAGCACTTCTGCCATGTGGTGCTGAGCACTGTGTAGGCCTTCTTGGTGGCCGCTCTCTTTTCAATAACATAGTGATGAATCTTTGATCCACCATCGATTATGGGTATTTCCCACTGCAGGGTGATGCTGTTCTTGGTGATCTCTCTTGGTTTGAGATTAACTGGTGGACCCGGGGTGTCCAGAACTTTCACGTTCACAAAGCCAGTCTTCTTGCCAGCAACATTCTCCAGAGAGAGGTGGTACTTCCCAGCGTCATATCTGGTGCATTCAGGGATGACGAGTAGAGTGTAGGACTCAGTGGTGTCGATGTGTGCTCGTACTTTCAGGTTTGTGTCATCTTTGCTCCAAGTTACCTCAGGAACAGGACGGCCCTTGATGGGTACAAACATACGGATTGAAGCACGGCTTCTGACCACCAGGGTTCTTCTGAGTTCAGCGTCCAGTTCAAAGTCTGGCAGTGCTTCCTGGTCCACCAGTTCAGTCACTTTCTCAACCTCTGCAGGCTCACCTACTCCCTCAGAATTCACAGCACTGACCCTGAAGTGGTATTTTCCTCCTTTTTGGAGTTTACCAATGACATATTCAGTGGATTTCAATGGATACTGCGTCTCTGTCTCCCAGTCATCATGTCCTTCTTTTTTGTACTCAACAATGTATCCTTCCACTTTAAGACCGCCATCATAGTGGGGTCTGCCCCAGGCAAAGGATGCTGTGGTTTTTGTTGTTTCTGTAATTCTGGGGTTGGATGGTGGACCAGGTGGATCTAAAAGGCATGGAAAAAAAAAGATACAATTTTTTTCAGAAGGAAGCTTGAGCTGCACTGTCTCACTTTACTACAATGGAATTTGTGTTATGTAGTTAGAGTGGTGTTACTTACACACAATGTCTTTGGTCATCACAGGGCGTGATGGCTCACTTGGCTCCCCAAATCCGGCCTTATTCTCAGCTGTGACTCTGAACTCATACTCTACACCTTCATTCAGTCCTTGCACTTTAAAGCGCAGGTCAGGGATTGTCCTCTTGCAGGCTCTCACCCATCTCAGACCTTTCCTCTCTTTCCTCTCTACACAATATCCTCTAATGTCACTTCCTCCATCCCGTGCAGGTCTTTTCCATGAAATGGTGACAGCAGTCCTACTGACATTATCAATCTCTGGGGTTGAAGGAGGGCCTGGTGGGCCTGAGAAAACAAGATTATCAAGATTTTTGTGTGTTAGTTAAAATTTTTAAAACCTTTCAGCTTAAATGATTCTGTTTATGTAAACTTACCAAAACTGTCAACCATTTTGACTGGACCAGACTGGCTTGCGTCTCCTGTGCCGTACTGGTTCACAGCAGACAC
Source organism: Arrhamphus sclerolepis (assembly GCA_037176975.1). Lineage (NCBI taxonomy): Eukaryota > Metazoa > Chordata > Actinopteri > Beloniformes > Hemiramphidae > Arrhamphus > Arrhamphus sclerolepis. The sequence goes on along the minus strand of JBAMYA010000014.1, from coordinate 13,497,139 downwards.
TCTGAAGATGTACTCGTTGCCCTTGATCAGTTTACTGGCTACGTGTCTGCAGTCCATGATGTTTTCGGCTAGTTTGGTCCACTGCAGGCGGCTGGTCTCTCTTTTCTCGAGGATGTACGACTTGATACATGAGCCTCCATCTTCCTCTGGTGGCAGCCAGGTCAGAGTACACTTCTCACCTGAAATATTGCTTGCCTCAATGGGACCTGGAGGTCCAGGTATATCCAGGACTTTCACCTTCACATGTTCTTCCTTGATGCCGAATGGGTTGCTGGCAGTGATAATGTACTCTCCGGTGTTCTTCCGGCTTGCATACTTAATAGCTAGGGTAGAGGAGGTGGGGGTACTGGTGACGGTGACAGTGTCAGAGTTCTTGAACTCGCGACCTCCCTTGGACCAGACAGCAGTTGGTGGAGGTTTGCCCACGATCTTGGAGGCTGAGATCACAATTGTGTCACCTGCTTTGACGGATACACCATCCTTCATGTCTGGATCAATAGTGATAGATGGGGGCTCTGCAAAGGGAATAAAGTGCATGTCAAGCATTGAGACAACATTTTAAAACTTCTAAAACATTAGTTGACCTCCCAGCTTACCATACTCATCCTTGCATGTCAGAAGCTCGGTTGACTCTGATGGGACGCTGATGGCACCAGCAGAATTCTTTGCCCTGATTCTAAACTGATACTGAGCTCCTTCTGTCAGATCAGTGACGGTGAAGGCACATCCCTGGATGTTGACATGGTTAGCCTTCATCCAGGCCTTTCCACCAGCCTCCAGCTTCTCCACCATGTAGCCAGTCAGTTTGTAGCCACCGTCATATTTGGGAGCTGTCCAAATCAGAGTGACTGTGTTCCTGGTGACATTAATCACATCAGGCTTTCCAGGAGGATCTGGCAGAGCACAAAGAAAAGATCATTATTAAAACATACAAACACTCCAGTGTCATGAATTTAGCGATGCAATTAAAACTGGAAATCTAAAAATCTAAATGCAGTCAACTCACCAATAGGATCAAGGGCGACCACTGCCTCAGTGACCTTGCTTGCTTTTCCAAGGCCAGCCATGTTCATGGCCATAACTCTGAACTCATACTCCAGTCCTTCTATCAGGCTGGTGACTCTACACTCCTTCACTCTTAGAGGAGTCTTAGAGGCCCGTTTCCACATCAGGCTATTCCTCTCCTTAAATTCAATGTGATATCCTGAAAAGGCAGATAAATCATTACTGTTTAACGCTTGCCCATGCCTTCCTAAGAACTGATGTCCGTCACGGTTTATTTACCAGTTATCGGGGAGCCCCCACTGTCCTTTGGATCAGACCAAGTCAGGATGGCTGACTCATGACGAATGCTCACAATCTCTGGAGGAGCAGGTGCCCCAGGCACATCTGTGAGACGGAGGAAGAGTAAAAGGTGGCGGTTTTAACAATGAAAAAAATTAAAAGAAAATATTTCACTCATGCATTGAAATCTGTATCTACAAAAATTACATTTAATTTCAACATGATACAGTTAACTGATTCATTTTCTTTCATATAAGAAACATTTAAAATGTAAGAGCTAATGAGATGCAAGAAAATCAACATTCAAAGCTTTTGTAAAACAGATAATATTATATATATATATATGTGTGTGTGTATATATATATATATATATATATGTATATATATTTTAATTAATTCATTAATTTTGTTTTTACTTTTTAAATTGATATTTTTTATGTTTTCATTGTAATTATTCCTTTTTCCATTTTTTATTAAAGGAAAGAAGCAAAGCATTATTCTTTTAAATAATTAGTTTTAATTCATTATTCTATTTAATAACATTTTTATAAACTTTTTTATTTAAAAAGTAAGGCACCTTTTTCAAATCTAAATGTGTCTAAATATATTTATTTACTTTTAAATGAATTTTTAAAAAAGCATTTATGTTTCAAAAAGCAAAGTATGTTTTCTTAACTTCATTTACTTCTTTCATTTTATTTGAATTTGTTAAATTAATATTTTTTCATAACTTTTCATTTACAAAAAAAAAGAAGCAAAGTACATTTTTGAAATTATTATTATTATTTTATTTTAATTGGTTTAAAAACAAAAATGAATTCCTTCATTTTATTTGTATTTTGATTAATTACAGTTTTTAAAACTTTTTAAAAAACAAGTTTAAACCTATTTTTTTATTTTGATTATTTTAAATTTATTATAAATTATTACTTAATTTTTAATTTTACAACCTATTTATCTATTTATTTTTAACTTTTTTATTTAAAAA